>CAUYRT010016101.1:0-130928 GCA_963574885.1 Lepilemur ruficaudatus | reverse complement strand
CTCTCCACATCCTCGCCAGCATTTGTTGTTTTGGGATTTTTTGATAGAGGCCAGTCTCACTGGGGTTAGGTGGTATCTCATTGTGGTTTTGATTTGCATTTCTCTGATGATTAGAGATGTTGAGCATTTTTTCATATGTTTCTTGGCCATTATTCTGTCTTCTTTTGAAAAGTTTCTGTTCATGTCCTTTGCCCATTTTTTTGATAGGGTTCTTTGACTTTTTCTTACTGATTTTTCTGAGTACTAAACAGATTCTAGTTATCAGCCCTTTATCGGATGTGTAGCATGCAATAAAGCATTCTTCCATTCTGTAGGTTGTTTGCTAGCTCTCGTAATAGTGTCTTTGGCTGTGCAAAAGCTTTTTAATTTGATTAGGTCCCATTTATTTATTTTTGTTGTTGCTGTGATTGCCTTTGGGGTCTTCTTCATAAATTCTTTGCCTAGGCCAATGTCTTAGAAGAGTATTTCCAATGTTTTCTTCTAGAATTCTTATTGTTTCATGCCTTAGGTTTCGGTCTGTTATCCACTGTGAGTTGATTTTTGTGAGAGGTGAAAGGTGTGGATCCTGTTTCAGTCTTCTACATGTGGCTATCCAGTTTTCCCAGCTCCTCCCTCTTTATACATTTGTCCCTCTCTTCCTTCATGACCATCCCCACATCTGGATAAAAGTCATTAATTTTTAACCCCAATTTATAGATGAGAAAACTAAAGGAGAGTGAGGTGAAATGATTTTTTTAAAGGTTGTACATCTGGTAAAGGCCAAAGCTCAGCTTTAATTCAAGATATCTGGTTCTAGCATCTACACTCTTTACCACTACAATATACTGCCTCTCTAGAAAAACTCTCTAGAAAAACACAGATTCCTTTGGCACACAGCCTTAAGTTTACTCATGAATCAGGATTTTACCATACTAAATTCAATAATTCAGCAAAATACATAAAAGATTTATTACATGCCAGACACTTTGTCTGACATTGGCTAAAAAAATTATAAATAAGTATAGTTCTTTGTCTCATGGAACTTAAAGTTTGCCAGAGTGACTCTAGGGAGACATTGAACATATAAACAAATATATACATATATGTGTGTATATAATTATTTATTGTAATGATTACTTTAAAGGGGATAAACAGGATACTATGAGAAAGAAAAAATTGGAGAGGATATATAATTCAAGTTGTAACATCAAGGAATGCCCTTCAGAGGGAAGAATATGAATGCTAAGCCATGATAATGAGTGGAGTTGAAGCAGGAATTACTGTGATCTGAATGTTTGTGTCCCCCCAGTATTCATACATTGAAACCCTACCCCCCCCCAAGGTGATGGTATTAGGAGTTTGGACCTTTGGGAGGTGATTAGGTCATGAGGGTGCAGCCCTCATGAATGGGATTAGTGCCCTTATAAATAGAGCCCCAGAGAGATCCTCATACCTTCCACTATGTCAGAACACAGTGAGAAAATACTGTCTATGAACCAGAAAACAGGCTCCCACCAGACACCAAATCTGTTAGTACCTTGATCTTGAACTTCCTAGCCTACATTACTGTGAGACATAAATTTCTGTTGTTTATAAGCCATCCAGTTTATAGTGTTTTGTTATAATACACTGAACTAAGACAAGCACTGAGGCATGGAAAATTTTCTATGTAATCAAATGTATTAATCTATCCTTTTTCAAGTCTAGCAATAATAACATGTAACATTTATATAGTCCTTACTATGTGCCAGGCTCTCTTTTAATTGCTTTACATCTCTATAAGAACCCTACAACTTAATCCTCACAATAAACCCCACCAGGTCAAGTACTTTTATTATCCTCATTCTATACATGAGGAATCTAAGGGATGAAAAGCTAAGGTGACTTGGCCAAGGTCACACAGCTAGTATCTGATAGAGTCAGAGTTTGAATTCGGGCATTCTTAATCTCAATTATACTGTCTTTCAAATGTTACTATTTAATTTTTATATTTATATCTTTAGTCCATCTGCAACTCCTTGGTGACACTATGAAAGGTTTTATGTTTTATTTCCTTAATGGTTAGTCAATAGTCCCAATATCATTTGCCAAATAAGCATTCTTAAAGCATATTTTTAAAAGTATTGAATTATTACATAATCTTGAGCTGCTTTCATGGCTTTCTACTATTTTGTATGATCAATCTGACTAGCCCTATACTGGTACCACTGTTTTGAAATTACTATATCTTCTTTAAACAAAGCAAGATCTCAACTCAGATTTTTTTCAACTGCAACTAAAATATTGTATTTTTTTCTACTATGAAATAGTCATTCACTTTTATACTAACACAATACAACACTGCTATTCATGAGGGCTTCCAGCACAATCATTAGAGTTCTGCTACTTACTGCAAATTCAATGATGTTTCAACATCAAACGTGTACTGAACACCTACTCTGTTCTAGATACTGTGCTAAGTGCTAGGAACACAAATGATTAAGATGTGGTCCTTGCACTCAAAGGAGTTAACTTTTTAGAGAAGAGGATAAAGTAAGTCAGGCATGGTGGTGCTGTAGACTAATAGTGGTTAAGTACAGGCTGCATCTAAATTAGATGTGGAAAGAGGATGCCATTAAGACTTCCACAGAGAAAGCCTGACTTACGCTGAGTTTTAAATGGCAAGTGGAAGTTAACAGGATGAAAAAAGTGAGGAAAGGTCATTCCAGGCAGCAAAAATAGCTTGTGTGAAAGCCGGAGATGCTCAAGAAATTGCCAGTGATTTGGCCTGGCTAGAGCATCAGTTTGTGCTGAGAAATGTCAATCTATGAAGCTTAAGAAGTAGACAGAAGCCAGGTCATGATGGCCTTTATGTGAAATAGTAAGATGTTCAGATTTTATTCTGAGGCTAATGGGAACTAAAAGGTTTTAAATAGAGAAGTGACATGATTTTCTCCCACAAGTCATACCAGTTGAGTTAACTTATGGGCAAGTGTTCAAAATTAAGAAATTTTATACAAAGACATGGGAAATTAAAAATGAATAAGAAATAGATTCACCCAAGTCTGTGATTAAAGAAGCTTACTAGTAGTGATCAGACACTGAACTATACTTCTCCCTGATTCTGGTACATAAAAGACATTAATCACCTCATCAATGCCCAGGACGTGAAATGCACCTGTGTTTAAACAGCTTCTGTATGAAGACAAATAAAGGTCCACTTTAGGGCTTGGGCATTGATGAGAATTCATTGAGATAGTCTATGGCTTATGTGCCAAGATCAGGGAGAGAATGTCGTAGGTCTCAGTTGCTGAACGCTGGCAAATGACTCTCATCTCTCTCTGTATGAAGATCTGCTAAGTCACGCAGAGTCATGCAGTGATATAATTGGAATTAAATAGCCTCTTCTTCAGCTCAGACCCTAGGGACACTATTAAAGGATGAGAAAGGATAACCTTCTCAGACCCTTATATCTTAGGTTCTTTACCAGGAATTTTTCAAACAATATTTCACTTAATTCTTACAGGCACATCCTTAGAGGCCTTATAACTACTAGAACTATCTTTATTTCAATGGATAAAAAACCCATCTCAAGCTGGCCTTTTGAAAAGAAGATTTAAAAAAAGGGGGGGGATGGGGACTTGCTGAAACATATGATAAAAACCTCAAGGGTAGATCTTGCTAACTTCAGGCAGATCTTGATGCAGGGACTCAGATGGTGTCAGCAGGATGATTCTTTCAGTCTCTTGGTTTGAATCTGTTTCATTCTGAGATAGTCTTAATCCTCGTGATCATAAAATCAGCAGCTCCAGACTCTTATTGCTTCAGCTTCACACCCAAGTGAAAACAGTTTCTCTTCCTCAAAATTCTTGGGGGTAACTCTCATTAACCTGAATATGTATCCATCACAGAACCCATCCATGTGATTAGGGGTATGATTGGCATAAACGCTATGATTGGGAGTGCAAGTGGAGAGGAAGTGATTCCCCCTAAGGAAACGACATTTTGTTTTGTTTTGTAATAGAAAATGATGAACAGATGAGAAAACGAACCCCAGAGAGGTTAAGTGATTTCATTAAGGTTTTACAGCCAATAACTGGGAAAAGAGACATTAGAATCTAGCTTTGTTTGACACCAATGTCCATGTTCCTTTTACCATACCACATTGTCTTAATAAATGCACCTTAATTGGACTTGTCAAGAAACTGTAAAACCTGAATTTGCACATGATACCAATCAGACATCCTAATGAAAGGGAACTCCAACACAAACCATCCCAAGCAGAGACAAATTCAGAAATCTCTGTTTGACTTTGGAATTTTTTTTTCTTTATTGAAGTATACTTTACATATCATGCCTTTACTCCATTTTAAGTGTACAATTAAATGATTTTCAGTGAATTTACTGAGGTGTACGGTTAATCACATAAATCAGTTTTAGAGGAATTCCTTTTCCCTATTGAGACCCCTAATTCCGCTCCCCAACTACTTTTCAAGCACGTCCCACCCCTCCACAGTGCCCACCATGTCACTCAGACGTGGGTTTACTCCCCGCCCCCCAATTCACTGTCACAGCAGATGTACCTTTCTATTAAAGAAAATTCTTGGAGACCACATGGAATGAACAGCAAGGGAAGGAATCTTGGGCCATTTACTGAATGAAGTTTGAGGATTTAAAACCAGATTTATTCATGCATGTGTCCCTTATATATTAGTTCTGAGTCTGAAAAAAATACACACACGTGGAAATTTTCTAAATCAATCCCATCAATTTATAATGTATAAAGAGTACGATTCTTGAAGACAAATGAATTTAAATCAGTGCCATCACTTACATGCTGTGCAAGCTTCAGTCTGTTCATCTGTGAAGCTAGTTTACAATTCATAGAGTTGATGTGATAATTAGATGAGATAATATGTATAAAGTGTCTAGAATATAGTAAGTGCTCAAGAAATAGAAATTTAATGACCCTCTGTTTTCCCCATTGGCTTATACTCTAATTTCAGAAACAAGGTGACTCATACTGGTAGATCTTACACAGGAAGTAATTTCTACACTGTAACTTTCTCTTAGCTTATGTCCCCAGCAGTTGCCATAAAAGCAATAACCTGTGAAAACTTACATGCCTTAAGAAGTGTTCCCCATTTAAAGAACTTTGTGGTGAGTCCCTTTGCAAAATGAAAATTCCTCTGTGATAAACTAAATCAATTACTAATTTATATGCTTTCTATTTTCATATACATCCACGTTGAGACATGTTGAGACATGATTCTTTTAAATCATGTGTAAATGGTTATTCTGCATAACAATTTACAGACTTTTCTCTTTCAGAGACCTTTTAAACAGAAATGGCTTCATTTTCTCAACCCTGTCACTTAAGGAAAATGTTATAAATGCATTCTTACCACCTCTTCAAATAAAAACACAGTCTATGAGGGGGAAAGGCTGTAGGTCTGAGATTGGGTCAGTCACTAATGTACTAAAGTCACAGAGACAGCCCAGAAAGAGCAAATAATTCAAGAAGGGAGAAATATTGATAATTAGAGCATCCCAGATTTATGGCATTAATAATACTTAAGGGACACCAAGATTTACACACACAATTCAATAGTCTAGTTAAGAAAGAGTACAGCATTTAATCAGGAGGAGAAGGATAAGGTTCCCTGACACGTTATGCTTGTGATTACATAGCACAGGGCCAAAATACATCTGAAAGCCATTTCTTTCCATTTCATTACAGTTTACAAATTCCATGCCTAATTTTAGACATTAGCACTCCAGGCTAGATGTATAATAGCCTCTATCTAATCCTATGAGCCATTACAACACAGTTTATAGTATCATCCACAAGAGCCTGGTGGAGCCACATTCTAGTTATGAAACACAGGGCTATAAAGCAGATGGGGGTCCAGGGAAGGCTGCCGACAAGCTAAACTGAGAAAGCAGCACTGAAACATTACAGTAGTTGAAAGTCCATGACAGATAGGATATAAATTTATACAACTGAGGCAATATCATGATCTGTAAGGGGAAGGCATTGAAACTGAATTTAAGGGATTGATAACCTAACAAGGGATGGCGAAGTGATTGTTTTTGTAATCCTTCAGTTAAATAACAAAACACTGGAAAATAAATCTTATTGAAAAAGATGATGATATCCATAACATCAAAGCCTCTGGGGCCCTTAACAGCTACATTTTTTTATGAATAAGTATAATTTTCGTTTAAGCTGTACCATTGTAACAGGTGCTTTAAAACCCCACTAGAATATCGGAATAATCCCTCCAAATAATAGAAGGGAAACTGGCCAGAAAAGGTTAAATGCAGGGACCAGTAAAAAGGAAAAAGAAAACACAAGGGAGTGCTGAAAAATTGTCTTCCTAAACAAGACAATTGCTAATGCTGAAAAACCATCACTGATTTAGAGCACACTAACTTGGAATTCTTGAAAATCTGGTCAGAAATAAGGTTACAGACTAATATTACACTAATATTTTTTAAATATTGATGAGCTAACAATGGAAAAATATAATAGAGTAGCATGTTGAACCTACTTATAAAAATTATATGCTATAGCAGCACTAACTGCAATCAAATAATTGGCATTCTAATTACAAGTAATTCTTACGTTTATTAAAGCAAGCTTAGCAGGACTTCCGCTTGATAACACTATAAACTAACTGTTTTCTCAAAAGTAAAAAATTTACCTTTTTAAAACAGAGTTTGCATTCACTTGAATGGCCTGGATAATTGTTCCTGATATATCAAGAAGTAGAAAAAGCGGATGACATACAATACCACCCACACAAACATAGAAAAAAATGAGTGCAACAGACACATTTAAATGTAAATAATGTGTAAGGCTAGATGAAATCGCAGGTCATTTTTTTCTTTTGTGCTTCTCTTTGTTTTCTGGAGTTTCTACAATGAGCTTGCGTTACTACTGTAATTAGGGACAAAAGGTTTCATTAGTTATTTCAAATTGGCTTTCCCTTTTCAGTCCAGCCTACACAAACTGTTACATTATTTTCCCTGCAAAAATTATTTGATCTTGTCACTCTCTGTTAAATAAATAAATGTTTTAAAAATCTTTAATGCCATCCCTACACTGCCTACAGATTTAACCACAAGTTCTTCAGCTTGGCAAGAAAAGCCTTGCTCAATATAACTCCAAATTCTCTTTCCAGCCTTCTCTCCCACGACTCTCTACAGGAACCCTGCAATGCAGACAAACATTCCCTGTGAGTTTCCATCCCAGGTTTTTGCTCTGACTCCTCTTGCTTAGATAGGCCTCTGTGCATCTCTGCTTATTAAATCATACCCATTCTCCAAAGCCCATCTCAAATGCCACAGTCCCCAGGAAGCTTTTCAGATGTATCCAGTTGCATACCTCTCCCTCCTTCAAGTTGCCATAGTGGTTTTGTTCATTCCTCTGTTATGGCATTTCTTACATCCTGCCTTATTATAATTACTTGCATAATTATCTTCTCCCCATCCAAGACTGGGAAAGCCTGGAGGACAGGAATGGATCTTCCTCACTGTTGCATTGCTCACAGGGCCTAGCAGAATATTTTTGTAAAATAGCAATATTGATTGAACAAAATTGAATCCAGTGCTGTTGCAACAAACATGTTGTGAGTTTCAATTATGAAAAGACTGAGCCAAATATTTGGGGCCAATAAGGCAAGGTAAGAACTATAAAAAAAAGAACTAAGCTAATCTAAGTTCAGAGAGGTAAAATGATTTGTCACACCTCTGACTTTTAATGATCCATAGTGCTAGGATAAGAACTTGCCACATACTTGTCTGTCCTCAAGGCAAACCTGTGAGTATCAGCAATTGAAAAAACATGCCAACAGTCACCTAACCTAAGATTCTAGAATGGAAGTTTTCACACATTTTGCTGGCTCCAAAAATAAACAAATAAATAAATAAAAGAAAGAAAGAAAGAACGAAAAAGAAAAAGCTTCTGTGGCCAAGAAAACTGAATTAAGAAGAAAGGAAAAGGATGGGACAGCTGGTGCCTTATTCTTATTTTCTCTGAATCCCTGGTTCTGAGCACAAAGCCTATCACATAAGTGCTTAATTAACATGTTGAACTAAACTGAACTCCTACACTGACAAAAAATAAAGCGTACTAAGAGAAACAATTGCTCAAATATCCTTGCTGGAACAAGTGTTTGTCATTCTTTGTATTTAACATTTACTTAACATTATCTTCTTTTATTATTCATGTAGTTCCATCATTTATAGATGGCTACCTGTTTATCTGTGTGAAAGCAATGAAAACTCTTAAAACTCAGGAATAAATCAGGCCTAAGACTCCACCTGTGAATTAAATTTGCTCTGGGCAGGCTCTTCTCAAAGCCAGCAGTCTCAAAGCATGATTTCCCTCATGTGAGTCTTCTTTAAGTAACAGGATTTCAAAACTGAATCCAGAGCCAAAACAAATACCTGCAACCCAAGGCAGCAGGAGAAATCTTCTCACTCTATGTTAGGGTCTGTGCATGTATGTGTGTGTGTGTGTGTGTGTGTGTGTGTGAGAGAGAGAGAGAGAGAGAGAGAGAGAGAGAGAGAGAGAGATAGAGAGAGAAAGAGAGAGAGAGAATGCTTTTAAAGTGGGATTTGATTTTTAATGAATTTTTTTGGATAATGAAAAGGGAAAGTGATTTTTCCCTTTAATGAAAAGAGGAAAAATAATATTTTATGTAGCAAGGTATGAAATTATTCAATAGACCAAAAGTGTCATGTAGAACATGATTGGCTTATGTATCTCAGCATATGAATTCAGTTCTTTGAGTGTAGGAAACCCAATATTTCAGTCCAAAGTTCTTTCACATCTGTCTTCAGAAACCAACATTTACACTTAATCATAAAAAGTGCTCTCTTGCCACAAATAACTGAGCTTGAAATCAGATGAACAGCATTATAGCTTACGTATCATATGTGTAAAACAAATTAGCTTACTTGATTTATCATGGAAAATACTGATAGTTTTTGAGAACCAGACTCTGCTGAAAAATTGACCTTTCAGTCTACAAACATACCATTTAATTTACAAGAGAAGTAAACCCTTTTGAATTGTATTTACCCAGGTACTTTAATAAAGGTTAGACCTTTCAAAAACAATTGTAAATGTGGCATTTAGCTTCTCACATTTTTCAAAGCATTACTTGAATCTTGGGATTCAACAGAAACAACTAAGAAAATAATAATAAAGCAACATTGGAGATGCCCCCAGCGTGAAATAAAATGCACAGTCTACAGATTAAAATCACAGATTTAAAATTTTACATTCCAAAGACTCACTAGCCTCATTGGGTTTCAGGAACTGTCATTAACATCTCCTTTGGGGAAAAGATGGCTGATACATTCATTAATTCATTCATAAAGCAAAGCTTATTACTGATACACACTGGTATTAGTTACTGAAAGCTGATGATTATTAACATGCAGAAGCACCATCGGGTAATGAAAAATACAGTAATTAAAATCCAAGAGGCTAAATTTCACACTAAAATTCAGAAAGGTTTTGTTATATTCATGCTTCCATATAAAAGAAATCGTGTCTGAGAGTTACTATTAAACCACTGTATTTTCAAGTATTCAGCCTTTCACTAATTTAACAAACGTTCATCATGTGTTTACTGCATGCATTATACCCTCTTACAAAATAATTGCACTTCCATTATCATTGAGTGGGATTCAAATTCCCTGAATATAACAAAGTCTGCTCAAGAACACAGTTTATGATTAAAAGAATGTGGACCTTGGATACAGACTCACCTGAGTTCCAATCTTGGCTCCACCATTTTCTAGCTGGGTGACCTTTGGCAAGTTACTCAGCCTCTCTGAGCCTCAGTTGCCTTATTTCTAAAATAAAGATAACAATTCCTACCTAACTAAGTTACTGAGGCAATAATGTAGGTAAACAGTACAATGCCTAGCACTTTGCAAATGTTCAATAAATGTTAGGGCTCTTTATTTCCTTCCTTATTTGCACAAAGTAAGGGAATGAATCAAATCTGTGTGATTGAACTAAGTAAAGAGAATAAGATAGTTCAATTCAGTGGAATAATAAAACTTGGGTATATCTTTTGGACTCTTTAATATTTAAGTTGATTTCTATTCTCCTGGAAAACTATTTAAAAATACATGAGTTTTTGATGCATGCCATTCCTTCAGAACCAATGGCAAGAAGCCATTGACAACTGGATAATTCCCAAGAGTTATGTTCTGGAATTCCTATAAAAGTCTCACTCAACGTCACCATCTAAATTTGGTAAAATTCCTTCATTTCTGGGAAGACATCAGCATTAGCCAAATTTAAGTTTGCATATAAAGCTGTCCCAAGCCCATTTTGGAATAATTTGTATTATAGTGTAGATAGACTATTTAAGAGTCAGATTTTCACTCTGGATTGTGCAAGGTATTATGTAAGATATACATGGTAGAAAACCTGATATGAGAACTACCTAATGATCCTGGTATCTCTGCCTCTAGTCTATAGGTCTTTGACCACCTGCTCTCACCATCAGAATAGCTTTGTGTATTTAATCATGCTTTAAGATGGCAGAATTCCATCAGTTTTTGTCGTAGGATTAGTGATCACCTACCCCTGATACTGTTAGATCCCCTGGACTATGGACCTTGTCTTTTGGCTTAAGTTGACCTTTCTGGTTTTGATGCCATTTATGCATCAATTTATGGTATCTGTCAGACTTCTTTATTTGGCTGTACTTAGCATCTAAGTGTCTCCTGACCAGGCCCAGTTCCAAGTTCTAACAATCCTATCCTGGTTCTTCTATATTCACATTCCTTAACCTACTGGAACTGTAAAAAAACACTTCTAACGGTTTTCAGAACAAAAAGGGTTTAACAAATGTATTATGGGGGTGGAAGTGGGTGGATACATATACATTTGGTCATCGAACAGAGCATATTAAAGAAGGAGATGGAAAATTTGGCTTAACAAAATTAACCAGAGAATTGGATGCCTCTATTATATTACTGCCAGTTTAATGCTAATCTTATCATGATTTACTAACATCAAGCCAGCTCAGAAGAATAAATATTGCACTAAATTTTAAAGTAAGACAAATAAATACCTAACTCACAAAATATATTCTCTAAGAATTTATATAAATTTTTAAAATAGTAGTCATGAAAATAGCTTAAGCTATCTCCTGCTTGTTAGGTCTGATCCCCCAAATCTCTCCTGTGTAAAAGTCAGTGAGAAACGGATATATTGTTTATTAGTAAACTGTTCCCATTAGTCTAGCAGTAAGCAAGGTGCTACAGCCTGGCCCTAATGTAACATTGGAATCTCCTGACAACATGCTCGTCATTTGTCTTCTCTGGGAATTTTTTCCTGAGGTTTTCCTCAACTGAGTATTTAGAACCCTTTCTCACCTTTCAGCCATCCAAAGTATGTATAGACATCTTACCACATTTTCCTCATTTCTGACCTTGTCCTCTAATCACTTTCACAGTTATTACTGACACAGAATTCAGAAATCATAAAATATGGATCTGAAGGCCAGGCACTTCTCTCAGCCGTGTTTTGTTTGGCCTGCACAGTAGTGTTCTAAATTGTGTCTGTGGATGCTTTTAGACTGGATGGATGCTGTCCATTTGCACAGTTCCCACCACTTCTTATTGTAGAGCCAGCCAACTTCCAACACTGTGTTGATCATTAATTCAATGAGTATTTTGTATCACCAGGGCCTGTTGCTGACTACTTTGCTGTTGGTTCACTGTGACTACAGTCCTTATAGCAGCCTCCATCCTTCCTGTAAACCTCAAGGCAGTCATAGAACCCTCTAACCATACTCCAGTAATTTCATTCTAATGGGCCCAATGTTCCCATTGCTATTGATCTTCATTGCTAATTGCCTTCCTATAGCTCAACCCATAGTAAGCAGTGAAAAGGGAATGAATGAACCAAATCTCCTAAAGAAACTAATGAGCATAGTACTAGGAGTCCACCCAGGCCAGGGTTACATCCCAGAGGTCATGCAACACCAGAAAGACTAGTGTCCACCAATCACCAGCTTTCAGGGAACAAGGTCAAGATAGGAGCCATTGCTGGTTGGGACACTTACCTCTAGCAGCTACTGAAAGTCAAGCAAGGAACTAAAACAAAAGCTTCACTCATACTTGGTCCTCAGGGGAGATTCAGAGAAGGAATCTAAGCACAAGAAAGACCTTAAACTAATAAAAAGGGTATTGGTTTGGAATTTTTGTGAGCGAGGTAGTGGTCTTGAATTATCTTATTCATGTATGCGAATTATTTTGAGTTAATCAAAACTCTCTGCAAAATAATGTTAATGGCTCTTCTCCTTCCTATCACATAAATGATGTTTTTTAGCTGGGCGCGGTGGCTAATGCCTGTAATCCTAGCACTCTGGGAGGCCGAGGCAGAAGGAGGTCAGGAGTTTGAGACCAGCCTGAGTAAGAGTGAGAACCCATCTGTACTAAAAAACAATAGAAAAACCTAATCGAGCAACTAAAAATAGAAACAAAAAATTAGCTGGGTGTGGTGGTGTATGCCTGTAGTCCAAGCTACTTGGGAGGCTGAGGCAGGAGGATTGCTTGAGCCCAGGAGTTTGAGGTTGCTGTGAACTAGGCTGATGCCATGGCACTCTAGCCCGGGCAGCAGAGCGAGACTCTGTGTCAAAAAAAAAAAAATGATGTTTTTCCTCTTATTCAATATTCCAATGAAGACTCAATGCTTCCTAGAAGCCTCTCAGCACTTAGCTCACAGTTATCTGCATAGCAAACTGCACATTGTATTAGATATCTCCTTTTCAACTGCCCCCACCCCATGCCATGCTTTGTTTCTCCACCCTGCTCTCTGCCACAGGAGGGGTCCCTTGTCCTCTGGCTTCCAGTGGGGCTCAGCTAAAGAGGAGCTCCAGTGGAAAACTGGAGGGAGGGAAAAGAGTAAGGTCACAGTATTTGTTCCCCTGGCTCAGGGTCACCTTGAATTGGTTGTGTCCCTCAACAGAAGATCACTGCTCCTCTCAACATGGCCTCTTCTACTCCACTCTCTCCTTCAGGTTCACATCTTCCCGTCGTTTTTTAGGCCCTCATCTTTGGGTGTCAACAGCTCCACAGCTACTAATGCCTCATTGGTTACTATCCCTTATACTTCCCTACACCCCACCCACACCTTTTTAATTAGTCCTTTTATAAATAAACCCTCCTAGAATTATCCTAATATAAGTATTCCCTCTCTTTTCTCTGAGACCCTGACAAACATTCAGGTCCTCCAAAAATATTTATGAGTGAATGAATGAATAAATCTTTCTGGGGCTAACATGTCTATAGACTCCTCAAATGAATCCAGAAATTCCTCACCATTCAATCACAGCTCTCTGTGTTGATTTACATTTGCCTTGAATGTCCTAATAGAACATAGACCCCTTGAGAACAAAGGATGGGTTGAATAAGGCCAAGATCTGATAATAAATTTACATACTAAGGTTGGGCAGACACTTCAAGGGATATAACCAGCCACTGGTGATGAGAGGAAATCCAATCTGGCTGGCAGAGCAGGACATCTGAAGGGTGAACATTAGGTCATAGGTAGTAGTCCAAATAATCATTTGGTATTGGGGGCCCAGTACAAAAGTAATAGCTGTCTTCCGATTGTTTTTTTACTTATTAATTCACTTGTTCATTCATTCATTTGTTCGATGTCTCACATATTGAATAAACTTCACTGAGCACATGAAAAGCCTTGAGGTGAGAACTTGGGAAATTGAGATAAATGAGATGTAATTCCTGCCCTTAGATTATTTAGATGAAAAATAGAAACAGAAGATACAAAAAAAGGATGATATTTAGATTGTCCCTAAAGCTGACTGTCTATCAACCTGCTAGCAGATAGCCCTACCCAGTCATGGGCTGGAATTGAGGGAGTAATCACAATGTGGTGGGAGGGGAAGTACTGCTGACAAAGGCTAGATAGGGGCCAGTCCTAGGGGAATGAGGAGGTTGGGCAGGCTACCAAGATGAGCTCTCAAGCACAGGGAACAAGACATTAATCAGAGCCAAAATACAAAGTAAGGACTGGCTCTCTGAATAAGATAGTTGGCCAATTATCAGAATGGGAGGGAAAGGTCAGGGCTACCCTGGCAATAAGGGGAATTGAGAATGAATACAAGAATATTGGTCAGGAACTGCTGAAAGCCTCTGGCAGGGACATAGCCTAAAGTCAAAGTGAATTGCCCCCTGTTGCTGATGGAGGGGTGGGACAAGGGGAGCATCTGCACAGTGAAAAAAAGAGGGATGTAGAAGCTTACCAATTAGCATCAGGTCCACTTGGATGGCTGACTGGCTGGTAAGGTACCTCTCAGAGGGATATAAGAATAGATGAGATAGCTACAAAATGCCTTATTTCCGTGGAACACAGTACTGTGTAAGATCAGAGGTGCATCATCAACTCAATAAAGAGAATTCAAATATCACAAATTCAATTAGTCACAGCATTTACAGAGTTAATGCAAGCTTACAGCATTTAGCACCATAAATGTCCTTGAAAACTGTAAGTTTCTCTTTTCAAAATCAAATCATTTTAAATCCACTACGGGGACTTGCTATTTAAGTAAACCATAAAGTTAAATCTTTTGTAAAGTTGAGAATCTCTTGTGTTATGCGAATAATTTCCCTCCTGATTATGTTTGTATATTTGTGTATTAGATCCCCTTAAAGTGAGAACCTTTCAGGATGAGGGGTAATGCTGGACTGAAGCACCGCTCGTGAGAGTTCAACATGTCCCACACTGCCAGACTCAGGATGTGATATTTAAAGGGCAGTGGTTCAAGGTTGCTTCCAATGCCTCAAAGTCCAAACAAGAGTGACACAACTTTGCAGACAAATTTACAGGCGTTCCAAAGCAAAACAAGGTCTTTCAAACCCAGAACACTGAGCTATGACAGAAAGACTGAGACCAGGGAGTGTGGGCATTAGGGGAGACCTCATCAGAGAAACATCAGCAGTATCCATTCGAGATATGAGGCAAAGAGAAGTGACATGGAGTGAGGCCAGGGTCAGTGCTGGGAATATGAACAGAAGTCACCCATGTTAAGCTGAGTTGGTGCCTGAATTGAAACTGAAAAATGAGGAATGAATCAGGAATATAAACAGCAGAAGTGGTACTGAAGACAGAAACCTCATAACTAAGTCTGGAAAATTGTATGCATCTAAGACGACCAGTGGTTACTGTTTGATGGGGCTGAGAGGTTTCATGAAATGCAAGACTTTTGTTGGCAAGACAGGGTACATTGGGATGACTGGTCACCTGAGGTACATCAGGTTCTAGGCAGTAGTTTACAAGCTAGGTGGAGTTAAAGATGTAGAGAGCACTTAACATAGTCACCCCTAGAATCCACAAATACCACTTAATTAATACTCCTTGAATATTAGTTTCTTATTGCTGCTATAACAAAATACCACAAATTTAGTGGCTTAAAGCAACACAAATTTATTAAGTTATAATTCTGGAGGACAGAAGTCAGAAATGGATATCACTAGGCTGAAACCAAGGTGTCAGCAGCGCTGCATCCCCTTCAGGGGTTCTAGGGGAGAACCTGTTTCCTTGCCTTTTCCAGCTTCTAGAGCTGCATTCCTTGACTTACAGTCACTTATTCCAGCTTCAAAGCAGGGAGAGTAGCATTTTCAAGGCTCCTTGTTTCCATCTTTACATTGCCTCTGTCTGTCTCTGGCTTTTCCTGCACCTCTCTTATAAGATCCTTGTGGTTACATTGGGCCCACCCAGATAATCCAGATACTCTCCCCATCTCAAGATCCTTAACTTAAAAAAAAATCCTTAACTCAATTAGATTTGCAAAGCCCCTTTTTGTCATATAAGGTAAAGTTCACAGGTTCTGGGGATTAGAACATAGATATACTTGGGTGGTGGGGCAAAGGATCAGTTTAGGGGCTGGGGTGGTAAGCATGTCAGAGACACGAGAGAATAGTGAGAGTTGAGTTAGCATGGTTCAGTTCTCCTTCACTTCCATCCAAACCTGTTCATGTTTTCCCAAAGCCGAGAACTCTCTGGTGTGAGTAAAAGAACAGAAATCAAGAAGAGAAAACAATTGGGAAGATAAACAGAAGAGGAACACAGGGGGCTCTAAGATCTAGCCATACTCACCACTTTCAGAACATGCCTATCATATCTCAACTCTAAGTTTTCCTTCAATTGTCTCCTCTCCTAACACCAAGTTTGCACAGTATTTTCTAGTGCATTAGGTACGTTACTTTCTAAAAATTATTTTTTGTAGAGATGGGGTCTCACTATGTTACGCAGGCTGGTCTCAAACTCCTGGCCTCAAATGATATTCCCACCTCTGCCTCCTAAAGTGCTGGGATTACATGTGTGAGCCACCACACCCAGCCACTTTAACTACTTTTTAATAATCCTCACAACAGTCCTGCCAGGTACTTATTAGTATCCAGCAAATTGAGGCTCAAATGTCAAGCAACTGGCCCAAGGTCACACAGCTCCAAAATATAGACCCAGAACTCAGAAAGTGAAGACAAAGCTGTTAGAAAACCTGGAATAGAGCACCTATACTTCCCACCCAACAAATGTTGAAGGAGGAGACACACTTGCTAGTGGACAAACACAGAAAACACACACCAAATTGGCCAGGAGAAAGGAGGTCAGGAGTACTTGCCTCCTATTCTAATGGGCCCAATAAAAGAAGACTTGGATTCTAGCACTGAATTTGATTATTTCTCTCAACTCAGAGGCTAACACCACATTATTTAGTCTAAGCTGTAAAAAGTGTGGAAAATTGTCTTAGGAAAATTCACTGTGGTCACCAAATTCTTGCTAACAAGTCAGTTACCCTGTTTTATTGAGGGGCCAGTAGACAGTATATGCACATAGCTATTCCATGAAGTCAAATACTCCCTGATCTGGAAAGAAGGTGAGGGAGGATAAACGACTCAAAGGAGGTAAACAGAGGGATCAGGTACAGGTATGCAAAGTGAATGACAGACCAATTGTGTTGAGGCTGAATTTGCGTAAATTGAATGCACATCCCAGGGGACTTCGACCTGTCAACATCAAAAAATCAATTGGTTTTCATTGTCTGTGACCCAGTAAGGAATTGAAAAATCTGGCAAACATTTGTTGAGGCCCTACTGTGTTCCAGGCACTGGATTAACAGCTCTTGCCTGTTAGCTCATTTAATCCTCCCAGCAGCTCTGCAGGGTAAGTGTTACTACAGTCATGTGTCACATAACGATGCTTTGGTCAACGGCTGACCACATGTATGAGGGTAGTCCCATAAGATTATAATGGAGCTGAATAATTCCCATTGCCTAGTGATGTTGTAGCTGTCATATCATTGCAGCACAATGTATTACCTTTTCTATGTTTAGATATATTTAGATACACAAATACTTAGCATTGTGTAACAATTGCCTATAGTATTCAGTACAGTAACATGCTGTACAGATTTGTAGCCTAGGAGTAATAGCCTATACCATCTACACTTCTGTAAGTACCCTCTATGATGTTCGCACAACAACAAAATCTCCTAACGACACATTTCTCAGAACCTATCCCCATGGTGAAGCAATGCATAACTGTATTCTTATTTGGAAGATGAAGAAATGGACAAAGTTTGAATAACTCACCCAACATCACACAATTAATAAGTGACAGAGCTAGAAGTTAAACCCGGGTCTTCTGCCTCAAAGTCCTATGTCCTTGCTAGAACGGAACACGTATTTAATTACAGTGTCTATTTTTGAAACTATTAAGCTGCCTCAGTTTACACCAATGTTACGGAAAAGGATGGGGTCTGGGTAAACATAGATTGAAACACAACATTGATTAGGCTGCTTTATATGTAGGAATTGTCTCCTCGTTATAGACCCAATCCACACAGAAACAACTCAAATAGATAGATATACAGCAGATAGAATGAACTATGAAAGAATACCTCTAGAAAATTGCCACTCATAGCCTTACACCTATATCTGAAATGTTTACAAATGTGTTTACTAGTGTATGGGCTGAAACTCAAGACCAAATTACTCTGAAAAATTAAGCTAAATTGTCCCCATTTGTAGCTCTCTGGTACCGATTTTTTGAATGGCTTCTTCATTCCTTTCTCTCCAAATGAGTAAAATATCTGTCCTCATTCCAGAGGTGGGTAGAGTAATGAGGATTAAGAGGAGAGACTAGGATTCCCCATGGATCATCAGGCCAATCTGAGCAACTTTTAGAATTTGATGCAGGTTGAATAGCAAGGCTAATATACCAACAATATTCCTTTCCACCTGTTCTTGTTCCCTTTATAGAGATCAACTAAAGTGCATTAGCTTTTAGGAAAATAACCCCTAAAGGGATTTCTCTTTCCTAGAAAAGTGAGAGGAATTTGGAATGGGACACTTACTATAGGGAAACAGGTAATTACAAACAATTTGAAAGAGAAACAGATCATTACACAATGTATACATGTATCAAAACATCACACTGTACCCCATAGATATGTACAATTATTATGTGTCAACTAAAAATAAAAATAATAAAATAAAATGGTGACAAAAAACCTGCCTCATGGGGCCAATCCCCTTGCCCCAATATACTTTCCAATGGCAACAACTTAGAAATCAGTATCCAGCTAATATACTGACTATTAAATTCTTCTCCTGCTTTAGCCTAAATGAGTGTCACTAATGGGGAAATGTGAGGCACTAAGATTGACTTTATCACAGTTAGATTTTTAAGATGCAGTTTAAATAGCGAAAGCCAATAATCCCCTCCACATTTTAATGTTAGATTACTGACTAGAAGGGCTTCCAAAGCTTTACCAAAAAAAAAAAAAAAAAAAAAAAGAGCAAAGAAGCACTTTTGCTGAAAATGTAATGAAACACTGGTTTCCTTTTTGACCCAGGTTTCAAGGTCCTCTTGAAATGTCAGACAAAAGAGACTTTCCAGCACCATCCCCAAAGCCCTAAGGCAGACTGGATTTAAGAGGAATTTGAAAAGACAAAAGCAAACAAACAAACGAATAAGTAAATAAACAAACCAATTTCCTTGCAGGCCCTCCAAGTCACCAGCATCCCCATTTCTTTGCTTCTATGAACTGAGGACCTCTAGCAAACATAAAATGCTTGAAAAAGGGATGGCATTAAGACCACTTTGTAGGAATTTTCAAAAAGGATTTCAGATCTCAAATTAGATTGTGCTGGGGAATTACCCCTAAGGGAAAAGGTCCAGGGCCTGAACATCAGAATTGGCAAGGAGAATGAGTCTTTTTTACTTCCTGAGTAGAGTGCCCTGAGGTCCCAGGGGTTCTGGACAAGGAGTGTGTGTGTGTGTGTGTGTGTGTGTGTGTGTGTGTGTGTACACACATGTGTTGTGGGAAGGGTGGATAAAGAAGATAGAAAGGAAAGAAGAAATAGAAACTGCAAGTGGAGGGAGCATTAGAGAAAAAGGTCATTGGTTTCCCTGTCTTCTTGGGTCTGGTCCAGGTGCCGGTGGAGGAAAAGGAGGCTTACAAACTTCCCAAAAGCTCCCTCTTTAAGCTTGAGGGCTCCCTCAACTAGGCTATCACTAAAAATGCTATTTCTGTCAAGTCACCTGCTGCCTGTTTATAGGGGAAGTCAGTAATAAATCTCCAAACCAACTGAAAGAGAGTTTGTCCTATATTTTAAACCAAGCTTCTGCCGCATCATGTATCAGCTGGAAAGAATGACACTCTCCAACATGAGACTGCTAGCAAAATCCAGCTGAGCCAGGTATCTATATAAAACTCCAGCAAATCACTGTACCCACCCCAACTATCAGCCCCAAAATAAAGCACTTCCTAATTATGGATGGGAAATGAGGGAAGCAGTACTTAATTTCCATAAACTCAGACAAAAATTCTGGACAAATCAAGCTAATCTCAACTGTATTTCAGGGATGAAGGCCTAATTGGCTTTCTGTTGATACGCTCTTCAAAAATGGTAAGTTCTTTTAAAACAAGATCTATCATTTCTGCAAGGTGGTGTCTCTGTTTACAAAATTATCTCAGTTCCATGAGGAAAAATGAGACCATTCAACAATGATGGAAAATTGACAATTATTACCTTTATATTCTGTCATTGGAGTTCCTTGTGTTCTGAAATATATCTGGAAAAACTCAACAAAATATTTTCCTTAAAATATTCTATTAAAACCATTTTTTCTCCTCCCTCTTTTGCTTCTCACTGCCTTTTTTCTTGTCTTGTTCCTCTCTTTCTCTCTCTCCTTTTCTTCTCTCCCTCTCTGCATCCATCAGTCTCTCCTACATCATATCCCTCTCATTGAATTAAAGGAAGCCCAGCTCTAGACTGATAGTCTGATCTTAGACACTTTTGTCTTTGCAGAGGTCCAGGCCTTTAAAAAGTCTACTACACTGGATTTGATATAACTACAAGAAATAAAATTGGAAAAATAGAAAGAGAAGAATCCTCTGACTAATGGTAGAATGAGATGGTACTGAGGAATTAAGAAATCTAAAAGATCTACATCTTCCCACTGGGCTAGCAAAGAACTAGCTCTATAATGAAAGGCCTTTTGAAAACCTCTGTGTGCAGTATAACATCAGTGGTTGGCTATAAGATAAGAAAATAAATTCTTGTCAATTTAGATGCTAGTAAGGTAGTGATGGAGACCATTGAGAAACTGGAAATATGATTTTGTTGAGTATTTAGACACTCTTCCTCCAAAAATTTTTAAAGTTTTGGAGAGAGAAGAAGGGGAGAGAGAGATCATCAATCTGTAATGTTTTCAAACCAATAGGAGAATATGCAATTTGGAGTTTTAATCACTTCCTAGCTATATGATTTGGGGTAAAGCCTCAGTATATCAGTCAGTCAGGACTCAACCAGGAAATCACAAACCATTTCGATATAGTCCTTGAAGTAGAGGGTATTTAAGACAAGAAATGCATCATGCAGTTGATAGAGGAGCTGAGAAGCCAAGTAAAGGAAAGGGAGGCAATCTAGACATTAGCAACAGCAGGAGGCCACTACCACCCCTAGAATTGGAAAGGCAAAGAAAAAAGGTGATTTTACCAGAATCCTATGGCCAGAGTCACTCAGAAGAAGCTAGAATCACAGCAGGCCTGTCTGGTGGGAGCTGGAGCCACAGAGGAAAGGTAGCTACTGCTGAAGGTGATGCCCCACACTGGAAAATGTGGGGGGAGGCATAAGCAATACCCTGGCCTCTTCCTTCTTCCCAACCCCCTAATCTTCTACTTGTATCTCCCTTTTGCTGAACACAGCCAGAAGCTAGTTATCTCTGCTGAGCCTAAGAAACTTAGCCTACAGGGGTTAGCATCCCTGTATTACAAAGCAAGATAGAGGAAAGGCAAGAAATGGATCTGAGGGTAAACAGGCCCAGAATTGGCATACTCATTTTCCTTCTCTGTATAGTAGGAACAATAGTACTTACCTCCCTGAGTTATTGAGACAATCTAATTAAAGTATGTAATGTAAAGTGCCTGACATAGTGCCTGGCCTAAAACAACACTCAATATATGCTAATCTTTTTCTTAGTTCCAAGGGATCAAGAAATTATTTTTTCCCCAAAATGCCTGGGTCCACTCAGAAGTAAATACTGCTTTTATATTAAGAGCCCTTTGTTTCTAAAATACAATTAGGTAATATCAAAAATTTTTGCTTATATTTTCATCTATGCTAAAGAAAATGATTTCTTTCCATATGGTCATTTGAGGCTTCACTTTCAGACCAGACTTGTGTCCCCTTTTGCCAAATAAGCTATATTCTTGCATGATTTTGATGTTTGATATGCCCCTATAAAATGATATCTCTTAAGATATCAGTTTGTAATAAGCAATAGTCCAGATACAAATGAGTTAATGAATTCTACTAGTGAATACTAAAAGGGGGCTTTTGTGAAGGAAGAAAGTCCCTCAACAAAAGGCTAACTGAAGATAAATATCCCCACTGTCAAACACCAGCTGGGCCCAAAGCCTTCTGTTTATGTTAGAGAGACCTCTGTCTTATAAATGTGTCCTTCAGCCTCGTAGACCAAGCATGAATATTTCAGCAAAAATTTCAGAAAACCATTGCTGGCTTTTTCAGAAAATAAAAATGCAAAGATTGAGACAGAGGGAATATTTAAGCCTCATGCATTATTTGTAATTTGAGATGTTGATCATAAAAGGGAATTTGCGTTTCAATCACCTATACTGCCACTTAGGAAATTTAATCCTAAGGGAATTGAAAATTGTGAGACTTTGAGCTGCCATTGACATTTAAGCTAGACATAGAGGAATGGTGACTGCAGAAACTGTTTGTGAGGGAAATGTGATTTTCAGCAACAGAGAACCTATTAAAACTATTTGCTATTCCTCTCTGCACTTCTCCCCCCGCCTCCTGTTTGTCAGCTGAGGGATGAATTCCCGGTGTCAGGAAAGTTACACTAAGAGCCAAAGATCACAAATGATTGAAGCCATTTTTTTCCAAAATCTGAAGATATTTTGTAAATAATAACATTATTATTAATAATAATAATGGTAGGAGAAATAGGGTTTCTAGTATGATTCCTGAATTTAAAAAAAAGAAAGAAAAGCAAAAGAGGACCCTCATAGAATATGAGCATTAAATAAGAGATCAGAGGATTTCCAATTTTAGCATTAACTAAATAAACTAGCTCAGTAACTTTGGGCAGGTCACATCATTTCTCTTGATTTCAGTTTTGAATCTATGCATAAATTATAGTGCTAGCCAGTGATTTCTAAAGTTTCTAATTATGCTAAGATTTTATGACCAATAGATATAAGCTTTATTTTGAGTTTCTAATATGTGATAAGAAAGTCAGCCTGAAGGCAAAAAGAGGGATGGGTGAGGGGGAGAGGAGAGAGCTGTTTGTATTCCTGCTGAGCTAGAATAAATAATGGTCTTCTTTCTGTCAACAAAAAGCTTAAATCAGCAGACTAGGTAGACAATGTCAGTAAGGGCATACAAAAAAGATTTGTCCTTGGGGTTAGCCAAAAGTTGACTCTAGTAAATATAATCACTATCCACATGGAATATCCAATTCTCAATCACTTAGCCTTACATGCCTCAGAATTGTCTTTGTGAAGATGGTCAAATAAAATAAAATAAACCGAAATGTTACAACTACTTAACACCCTGCCATGTTATAATAGAACCTCATCAGCATTAAATACTAAGATGTAACTGATCTTGTCAGGAGAGCAAGTCTTTATGTATGAATAGAGAATGATAGTGACTACTAGCTTGGAAACGACCCGGTAAAATTTCAAGATCTGCTAGTAGAGAGTGAGCTATCTGTTGAGATTATTCCTGTTACTCCAGCAGAAGTTCCTTATTGAAATCATACTTACTCCCCAGTATATCAATTAAATAGATCAGGTTGAGATCTTTGCTCTGCACTATGCTTCCCATCTTTTTTTTTTTTTTTTAATGTGCAAGAGATTTTTTAGGGAGTGTTCTTGAAATTACAATATGTTGAAGGGAAGAGAAGGAAATATAACCACCCTTTAAAACTCCCTTGCCCTTTGTATTATTAACTCAGGCCCATGCAAACTGAATGCCAGGTAATCTGATGAGTTGATCAAATGGTTAGTGAGCATTTAAAGCCTAATAGTAACATGAAAATATATCAAAAAATATTGCCTTTGTGGTTAAAAATATCAGCTCTTAGATAAAACAAATATGGTTTCTGATCCCCTGGACAAATCATTTAATCCCCCATGCCTCAGTTTTCCCACCCTGAGAAATTGGGTAGTACTTATCTCACAAAGTTTTATGTTACATTAGACAAAGTATCAAATAGGACACCTGGCATAGAGAAGATATTCAGTGTCTGTTGCCTCTGTCCCTCCCTTCCCAATCTCCACTTTTTGATAAAACAACTTACTTGTTCTAGCTTTCAATGGTCTTTTGTTTTGATTCTACCCAGGTAATTGACCAGTGATCTTGGTAAAGGAACACAAAGTCCCATATGTTGGCACCAAAACTGCTGAGAAGTTATTAACCAAACCTGCAACATGCTTCCATCTTCCACTATAGAGATTCTGCTGGCTTCTGATGCCTTCAATGAATGCAGAATAAGTGACAATTTAATGTTTCCTGATTTGTGCGATACTTTTCCAGAGGCATTTAGTGAAGCTAATCAACATCTAGGGAGCAGTGATGGTAAGGGGGCAGTAAAGGGAGGGCCCTGAGCTTAGAGTAAAGCCATTCCAGGACAAATTCATTCTTATTTTAGTGCTCAGGAAATAGCTAAGCTGTCTTCCTGAGAGTGATAATAGCACATCTTTCCTACTCTTTCCAAGTAGGAAAGTATTCCAAGTATTGCACAAGGGCCTTAACCCTCTGAGAATAGCTACTCCAGACATTTTCAAACAAACTCACCAAAACTCATGGACACTAATGCATCTGAGGGGCAGGGAACAGAGAGGGCCAGACATTAGATTAGAAACACCTTTGTTCATCAGGTAATTGTTAGGGCAGCTAGTTGGTACTTCCAGTATTTCATTCACAGAAGAGCAAATTATAATTTGATGACAGGAGCTGAAGAGCTGGCTGTGGCCATCACTTTATTCCTCTAGACAGCCAGGCACTCACAATTGTCAGCATGCCCTCATGCCACCGCAGGGGAGGTCCATCCCAATGGGCAGCATGAGGAAAATGGACAAGATTTTTGATGGCTGCTTATTAAAGACTTACAACAGAACCATCCCAGGGCATAATATTGACCTTTTGGTCTTTAGAGTATGACTTTACAGATAAATCTGGTGCCTTGATACAATTCTTGTGACATCAGGCCTCATCTGAGTGCCATAGCTGTTAAGATACTAGAAGGTTGGGTGCCAAATAAAGCCTTAACCCTACCTTTCTTAGTAACAAGGAAGACTATGATGTGAGGTTGGACTGACACAATCTTACCTCACTAATTTGAATGATATGGAGAAGATTATTGTTAATTAGCATAAGTCTAAATTCCACATTTGAAAATCTATCGGGCTTTAGGACATTCAAACATATCCAGTGACTCAGGTAAATAGAAGTTCATAAGCATACAGTCCTTTCGGGGGTTCTGGAACACAGAATTAAATATTTCAAATTAACTGATGAGGGCCAGATACATAGTAAAGCCAGTAAGTGCTGTAGGCATTTTCCAATCCTGAAACAGTCAAAGAGGGCTTTATAGGAACAGTAGGACTTCAGCCACAAGGGAAGGGCAGGATTTAGAAAAGCGAAGAAGAGGGATGATGATTTTCTAAGTGTGTTAGTTAAACCCTTTAAGTTCAAGGAACAAAGACACAATCAGTGTCTTTCAGCGAAAAGAGAAATTAACCTTCTAGTGTAAGGGTACTGGGGGAAGCTCCACAATCAGGCATGTGTGAACCTTAAATATCTTTTAAGATGTGCAATTTTACCTGAAGACCAATTCTAAAAATCCAACAAGTAACAAGACAAGTAAACATCTGTTACTTTCAACTCTAATAATTACTTCATATCTTGAGCTATTTTCACTTTCTCTCTGTTGTTCTCTACCTGCATCTTTATATGCTCCTACTCTCCTACTGTCTTTGTATCACTTGATAGTCTCTCTCAACTCTCTCTCTAACCTATGGTTTCTGCTTATTTGTGGCTTCTGATTATTATAATATCCCTGTGTGTTTTTAGGCTTTTATCCACTCTACCATCTATTGGTACTCTGTGTGTTTTTCATACATGTGCCACAGTAGAGAGGATCTAAATGGGCTAGCCTGTCACCATTGAGTTTAGAGTACCCCTTTTAGTAGAGCTCTTATACTAAGCCACCTGTAGATCACTGACCTACCTGGATGACAGAGTTTGGATAAGGCCCAACCAGCTATGACTGAGATGGTAGAGTAATTTAGCACAAAGTATAGTGGTGATACATGAAAAAGCTCTCAGAAGGGGCCAAGGGCAATGCTTCTCTGCACAGGTTAGTATGTCTGGTTCCACCTTTTATGGCCTGTACACCAAGCTGGAGGAAAGGTTTGAGCAAAGATGAAAATGTGACGATTCACAATGTATGGGAAATAATATATGTTAGTCAGGATTCTCCAGAAAAACAGAACCAATAGGAGATATATTTTATATATGAGAGAGGATTTATTAGAGGAGTTGGCTCAGAAGATTATGAAGACTGGTAAATCCCACAATAGGCCCCGTGCAAACTGGAAAATTAGAGAAGACAGTAGCAAGGCTCAGTCCAAATCCAAAGGCCTCAGAACCAGGGAAGCTGATGGTGTAATTCTCAGTCTGAGGCTGAAGGCCCAAGAGCTTGGGGCCACTGGTGCAAGTCCCAGAGTCCAAAAGCCAGAGATCTTATAGTTCTAACATCCAAGGGCAGGAGAAGAAGGGTGTTCCAGCGCCAGAAGAGAGAGAGAAAGTGAATTAGCTATTCATCTGCCTTTTTGTTCCATCAGACACCTAGCCAATTGGATGGTGCCCACCCACACTAAGGGTGGATCTTCCCCACTCTGTCCACTCACTCACATGCCAATCTCCAGAAACGCCCTCACAGACACACCCAGAATTAATGCTTTACCAGCTATCTAGGTATTCTTTAATCCAGGCAAGTTGACACCTAACAATAACCATCACAAATGAGATTAGTGTATTAATTTGCTAAGATTGCCATAACAAAATACCACAGCTTTGGTGGCTTAAACAACAGAAATCTATCTTCTCACAGTTTTAGAGGCTAGAAGTCCAGGATCAAGGTTTCAGCAGATTCAGTTTTTCCTGAAACCTCTTCTTGCTAGCCTGCATGTGGCCACCTTCTCGTTATGTCCTCGCATGGTATTTCTTCTGTGCGTGTGCATATCTCTAGTGTTCCTTTGTGTGTCCATATTTTCTCTCCATATAAGGACATCTGTCATATTGTATTAGGGCCCACTTGAACATATTAATTTTAATTTAATTACCTCTTAAAGGCCCCATCTTCAAATATAGTCACATTCTGAGGCACTGGGGGTGAGGGCTTCAATATATGAATTTTGAGGGGACACAGTTCAGCCTATAACAATCAATATGACTAAAGAGGAGGTGATGGAATGAGGGAAGGAAATAGGTTTGTTAAACACCAGCTACAGGAGGTATTTGAGGCCAGGCATGGTGGCTCACGCCTGTAATCCTAGCACTCTGGGAGGCCAAGGCAGGAGGATTGCTTGAGGTCAGGAGTTCAAGACTAGCCTGAGCAAGAGTGAGACACTGTCTCTACTAAAAATTAAAAAAAAAGAAAAGAAAAGAAAAGAAATTAGCCAGACAACTAAAAATAGAAAAAACTAGCCAGGCGTGGTGGCACATACCTATAATTGTAGCACTCTGGGAGGCTGAGGCAGGAGGATCCCTTGAGCCCAGGAGTTTGAGGTTGCTGTGAGCTAGGCTGATGCCATAGCACTCTAGCCCAAGCAACAGAGCAAGACTCTGTCAAAAAAAAAAAAAAAAAGAAAAGAAAAGAAAATATAAAACAAAAAGGAGGTACTATGCTAGGTACTCCTGTAAATATTTTCCTGTTTCATTCTCATGAAAATGACACTTATTATCTGCATTTTATAGAAGAGGAAACTAAAGACCAAACAGCTTAAGATTATACAGTAATTCAGTAGAAATTCAACCCCAGGTGTTGAATTACTTCCAAGTTGATATTCTTGTTACTATACACTGTCACCCCCACCCCGGGCTACTTTGAGAGATGTGGAAACTTGGGAATGGACTATATATTGCTGAAGGCTCCAAATGTCAGGTTAAGGAGTTTGGTAAGGAATCACTGAAGTGTTTGAACTGAGAAGGGAGGATAGTGATATAGAAAGTGATGTTTTGGGGAAATTAGTGAGAACTAATTTTTATTGAGAGCTTATTATGCATCAGACACTGAAATAAGTGTTTTACATGGATTGACTTATTTATTCATCACAACCACCTTATGAGATAGATATCGTTATCTACATTATACTGAGAAAGAAACTGAGATACAGAAAGGTTAAGTAACCTGCTCAATGGCCACACAGCTTATAAGTAGCAGAGCTAGGATTTGAGCACAAACAGTCTGGCTCAGAAATTAATCTGGCACATAGTGTGGAAGGATGTAATACAGAAAAAAGAGTTTGGAAATAGGGAGACCAACTTAGAGGTTATTGCAAAAGTCTTGATTCAAGGTGAAGAGGGCTGGATCAGGGTGACAGAGCTGGAAAGGAAAGGAAGGGATCGATCTGAGAGACACTAGTGAAGGATGTCTGCCTCTCACTGTTAGGAGTGGGATATCTGCAGGGAAAGAGAAAGACAATGTCGCTTGGCTGCCAATTCTTTCTAAAAGCTGCCTCTAGATCCCCTGCTTATTTATCCATGTCTAAAACAGAAGGAAAAAAAAAATGAAAGAGTCCCGCAGGTGTGTTTCTCTACAGCAATAGCTTAAACCCACATGACTTGTTCCTTCCAATCAAAAGGTAGCAATTTTCTAATCTCAAAGGAAAGAGGCATTTGCCCCCAACAAACAAGAGTCTAACTACCATCTATTGTATTTACTGGTGACTTATACACAATGGTTTCCTTAGCAACAAGGAACTTACGACTTGATTGTTTGGAGTTAAAATGAAATCTCAGATTTCAGAAATAGTATTCTAAAAGGACGCAGCATCTCATGCAGAATCATACATTTTGCCTAGTATTAAAAGAATAAAATGGAATGTACTTGAAGATATTCAGTGATTTTTGTGAATATTGACAACCTCTAGCCTAACCCAAGGGCATATATTTCAAAAAATTATGGAGAAAATTTAATGGAAAAAAGTTTAGAAACTAGACCAATTGTTGCCTGACATTTTTCAAAATAGTTCAATTTGTCACGGAAAAAAAAATGTACCTCTATTTTTCCACATCATATTCATTCATTTTAAAACAGAATTGAAAAAGGAAGAAAACAAATGTTTGGTAAATGCCCGCTACCTAGGTGCTTCCACATACATGGTCTCTTTTTAGTCTAACGATTGCTTTCATACCATAAATTCAATCTAATCATTTTGTCTCTTGACTCCAGGAGAGATGTTTCCTAATAAACATATTTTGCTATGGTGGGAAAAACTGGGGTCAAGTGTAGCCAGTCAATTTAGTGGCTGTGTATTGATTGACATTCAAGGATAGATGCAGGTCTGGCAGCAGTTGGGGCAGTTGGAGCTCCAGGGACCTAATGGCCAAAGTGGTCAGTGCTACAAAGCAAAGTCACGTTGACCTCCAGCACAGGCTGCAAAAATGTCAGAGTAGCATTGACTTTAATGACTCTGCCAAAACTTGGCAATACCCTGATGATACTTTGAGATAGAATGGATGGAAAGCAAACAGCCTTCTGTCTTCCAAGGCTTCTGATGGAACCTAGGAGTGGTACTTGAGAAATGTGATGACTGTGATACATAGGAAGTTATTTCAGATGAGAACCTTCTTTGCCTCCAAATATTTAATTTTTTAAATTAGTGATCATATCCAGAAAACTGCTATCAGGACACATTTTATCAAATATACCAATTCCTAAATGCTAGGGATTAATTAATTAATTTTGGGGGAGCCCTGCTGACCAATTGTGCTTTCTCTGATTGTATACCTTCTTTATTTTCTTTACAAAAAAACTATTATCAGGAAAATTCATTACAAAGAACTATTACTTTAAAGAGAAAAACTTTGCTTTTCCTTCCCCTGGCCAAATTCAATAGGAATCATTGCCATAATCTTTATTCTATGTGAAGCATCTGGAGAGAGAACATTCATCCCAAAACAACAAAGTGGCCCCTCTCTTGACTTTGCTCTGCAATATCCTAGGTCCCCACATGAAATTGTAACTGGTCCTTCAGCACTTAATTATACTCTCCCAGTCCTTCTAAATACTTGTTTTCTCTTACTTGGAAAATCATTGGTAGCAATACATTTTTTAAATGCTACCGTGCATTTAAGAAGCAATATTTTGCCAAAATGAAATCAAGTTCTTTGGAGTCAGACAGTTCTGTATTGCAGCCATTTTATTCATTGCATAAAGTTAAGTAATTAATCTCTCAGTTTCTTCACCTGTAAAATGGGGGAAATAATACATTACCCCCCATGGACTTTTGTGAAGATTAAATAAAACAGTGCATATAAAAAGCTTAGCACAATGATGAATAAGTACTCAATATAATGTTAGGTACGAAAATATTAATAATAATAAATTTGACCTCTAGAAAAATGTTATCTTTTTCCTTTCTATTTTGCCCTCCAGTGTAGCAAAGGTAAAGGAACAATAAGAACCAATCGCAGCTGCCCACATTTCCTCAAGTTCCTCAAACTCACATCAAGGCAGCCCCTTTCCTGTGTCTTAGAAAGTTACTCCAAATTGATTTTGACTCAGGCCTTCATATTTGCACATAAGTATGATGTATGGTTCTAGGCTTAATCATTCAGATATATCAGGTGCAGTCTAGGGCATTAATACTAAAATACAGGTATAACAAGCACAGATTTCCCTGGTCACAGGCTCAGATAGGCTATAAAAGAAGAAGGATATTCCTCTGAGCCAGCATTCTGTCTAATGCAGAAATTTTAAGCCAGTTATATCCAGGTAAGTTCAGTAACTTCTCAGTCAGTTCAAGTTGAATCCCCAGTCACAATCACCGTTTTTCCCTTGTTTCACTCCTTCCTTCCCCAGGATCAATGATCAGCTCTGGATATTTTGGGGGGCAGAGAGGCAGCTAAAGGGAATGACACTGTGTTGGCCTTGCTTTCTTCTTGCTCCAGATGTAACTTACCCCTTCTGATGCTAGGCACATGTGTTACATGATGCTCCCTTGAATAGTATATCTGTTAACATGTGCTGCTTGATAAAACACCTCAAAACTCAATAGCTTACTGTAACAACCATTTATTTAACTCACAACTTTGTGGGTAAGCAATTTGGGCTAAACTCTGCTGGACTTACTTATGCATCTATGGTCAGCTGGAAGTCAAGCACCTCACTCACATGTCTGTAGATTGGCTGGCTGTCAATAAGAGAGTAAATGGACCACGTATCTTTCATAATCCAACAGGCTGATCACAGAGTGATCAACAGTTCCAACAAAAGCAAGGGAAGGCAAACCCCACTATTTGAGTACTCCAAGTTTCTACTTTTATATTGCCTCATTGGCCAAATCAAGCCACAAGGCCAAGCCTAAAGTCTATGTGAAGGGTGTTATGAAAGAGTATGGAAACAGGAAGACAAAAATAAATTAAAAGCCATTACTGCATCAACACGAAACAAATGCAAATTCTTTGTTTTATGGATACTTAGCTCCAGCTTAGCTCTCTCGTGCTGGTGAGCCAACTAGAGGTATTGCATACCCCAATCCATGGCAGAGGCTGTCCAAGTCATATGCAGAATCCTCTGATCCTGGCTAAAGTCATCTTAGAAACACATTGACTCTCTTTTTCCTTCTCTCAGGTAACTTTGCCACCCAATTCAGAGAAACACAAAACATTTTCATACGGTCTCCTATGTCCCTGGAGTGTTCATAACATTTAGAAGGAGAGGGTTGGCAGGTAGTAGGAGTAGTGGAGACTTATCTTTGTTCTTTTCATACCTAGGCCTACCACACAGTACAATTCTACTATAAGACTGCGGCCTCAAGTGGAGGGGAAGTGTGTTGCCCAACCAGGCTTCCAAGCTCACTGGTCTCTGTCTAGGACCTAAAACTTAAGTCCTTCCTCCTTTGATTTCTTCAACCTTTACGTGGGGATTTCCATCATATTTTATCATCCCTGAGATTTGGCCCAACAGGATGGAGGGGGCAGAATGCAGGGACTCCCAAATTCATATCTGACTCTATACCTTTCCAAAATCATCTCCTTTTATCATTTTCTACTTGAAAGGTCTTGTGTGTATGTGTGCACACACGTGCGTGTGTGTGTGTGTGTGTGTGAGAGAGAGAGAGAGTGTGTGTTGCACATGTGATGGGGGTGGAAAGACTACGAAAAGGCAGCAGAAAAACCGTTCAGACTGATCTTGTTTTCTTCCTGACTTTTTCTCAATTATACTTATACTAGTTGCTTTTTTTGAGCTCAGGGGCTAAAAATTTCCCACCTTCATTCTTGGAGCTCACTCTAATAACTACCCCTATGAAGTCTGAATATTTAAATGAAAGACATTATTCTGGATGCACAGATTCTGGTCAAACACTTAGTTCCCCTCTCAATTATGCCATAACCAAAGGCAGAGACTCTACAAGGCTCAGATGAGCCTTGCCAGGGCTTTGCATAACTTGTCGGGGGGAACAGTGAGTGGAACTGCATTAAAGAATCCCAATGCAATGATTTACTAGGGAGAGAAATGAAGAGGCATAATATCATGAAGTATTAATGGGTGGGTTTTCATTCTCTTTTTACCCCTCATTACCCCTCAACATTTCCCATTAAATTCAGGCCTTGAAGCTGAGACTTATTACCCCAGGCAAGGGCCCAACACATAAAACAAAGAGTCACATTCTTGGAGTTTACTTTGGAATTAAACCTCCAAAACCCTTAGCAGAGCCACTGTCTCAAGAGATAAAGCTTTGGATTATAAAAGCCAAGATTCTTGAGAGACAAAAAGGTTTTGAGTTTCAAAAGTTTAAAGACTTAGTACAAACACTAAGAGCCTAGAGGTTATCCTATAAACAAGAGATTTGGAAAGAACATATGATGAAAGAAGAGCCTGTTTTCTATAACCAAAACAAAATTAAATTAGATTGGCTGAGGAAAGTAAGAGAATTGAGACTAATTTCTGAGAGGGTTGGTGATGAAAACCCTAGAAATATCTAGGAAATATTGACAGCAGAGTCTTGTGCTTCACTTCCATGATGAAGCTTAAGAAGGTAGGAAGCCTTATAAAAATGGTGGCCAGACACATCTAGATAGAAGATGTTGGAAATCTTCCAATTGTCCCAGGACCCCAAAGGATGGGTCAATATGCCAAAGTTATCAGTATCCTCAAGAAGACCACAAATGATTAAGAGATGTATAGTAGGCTAAAAGGGACCTTGTAATTTTAACAGGGAAACATTAACAATGAATTTGATGTTAGCAGTGTAGTATTTAAGTCTGGTAGGACTATAGACATTAGGAGACCCTCTGGTAGGGATAAACACCAACAGCCCAAATATAATAGGGGCTAGGTTTCCCTCATCAGGCACACACAGATAGCAGATAATGGACAAAATATCCTTTCTCTCATTTTGGTACTGAGATACTACCCCATAGAACAAGGAGGAAGAGCAAAACTTTGATTTTTACTGAGTTTTTACCTGAAAAGAATACTTAATCACCAATTTGACTCACAGTACCTTGAATTGTCAACATTAAGATTTCTGAAACTGAACAGAATAGGGGCTTCAAATAGTAATGGGGAAGGAGAATCACATTTTTACATACTTGAATTGGACTTTGAAATTCATACCTATTACAGAGTGCATTAGCTTCCCGTTGCTTCTGTAGTAAATTACCACAAATTTTCTAGCTTAAAACAATGAAAATGTATTATCCTACATTTCTGGAGGTCAAAAGTTCTAAAAGCAAGGTGTTAACCGGGCTGCATTCCTTCTGGAGGCTCTAGGGGAGAATTTGTTTCCTTGCCTTTTCTAGTTTCTAGGGACTAATTGGGTTCCTTGGCTCATAGTGCTTTCCTCCACCTTCCAGCAGCATGTAAGATCTTTAACTCCTCTTCTCTTTTCTTCTTCTTCTCCTTCCTCTCCTCCTCCTTCTTTTTCTTTCTTTCTTTCTCTATTTCTCTCTCTCTCTCATTCTCACTCTTTCTCATCTCAACTTTCTCCCCTCTGCTTCCAACATCACATCTTTTTCTTTGACTACAACTTTCCTGCTTCCCTTTCTCCCTTATGATAACCCTCATGATTACATTGGACCCACCCACATAATCCAGAATAATTTCCCCAACTGAAGATCCTTAACTTAATCACATCTGCAAAGTCCCATTTGACATCTAAAGTAAAATTCACAGGTTTCAGGAATTTAGATGTGGACATCTTTAAGGGGCTATTATTCTACCTACCACACAGGGTAATCTGAGCTGTGACTCAAGACCCAGGAAGCCTTACCCTTGTATAGATCACTTCTTGTAAGAACCCATAGACCTAAATGCCTAGGGAGACAGTCTTCTACATGAGGCTGATGGTCAAAACTTATCATTAGCACCTATAATGGCCCTGCTAGTTGTTCACAGCCAGGGTCCATACTGACTGGTTGGTGCCAGTGCTGCATCAGTTATTAAATATTTTGAATATCACCCCTAGTGAAAGTGACAAGTTGAGAAGTTGCATCCTGCTAATGTGAGCAATTAGAGTGAGTCTCTTGAGCAAGACAGCCTACAGAGCTAAATGGACTGAATAAGACAGAGATTTGGATAATTAGGTGGGCGAAGGAGGTGAATAGAAATGATTACATTTTCTATACATATGTCCTGGATAACATCCAAAACTGTCTAGTGTTTCCAGCAATCAAAAAGCATGTAGTTCATACCAACCACATCCTTTCCCCTGGATTTCTAAAGAATATATAGGTGACTATTTACCAGACATTAGGGAATATATTCATTCATTAATTCATTCATTCATTCATTCAATCATCTTTATTGAGTGTCAATGTCAGGAGCTTTTATAGGTGTTGGAGATGCCATGGCAAATACTACCAGACAGTCTGAGGCAGGGATTCAAAAATTTCAGTGTGTATTTATTGTCTAATGAAATGCATATTCCAGGATTATGCTAAAAAGATAGGTTCCTGAGGCCCTCCCTTGGAAAGTATAATTCAAAGGGCTTGGGCAGCTCAGGAATTTGCATATTATAAATTGTAGACAGTTGGAAGGGGGAATGTTCTTATGAAAAAGGTTCACAGAGACGAACTCATCATTGCGGTAATGGCATATAAGAATCTTCAGGTCTAATCACTTACCATCTGTCTTCATTTCTACTGACCCATCCCATGAGTTCAGTCCTACAAATTACAGTGAAACTCAGTTTATACAGATGCTAACATGTCTAATGTCTCCACTTTGAATTCCCACATGGACATTTGTTAATTTTGATCAACACTATAAATCTTGTATCATTATTTGCTTATTTATTTCAATAACTCTTAAGGGAATCTCGATAAGGAAGTAAATAAGTGACTAGTCTCTAGAAGATACTCCTCATGGTTTTACTTACAAAGCAAGTAGATAATTTTGGCTTTCAACTATTAAATAAAAGACAGTTTGTGCTTTATTGTGCTAGAGGTCTCCTTTGTATTAATGGCTAGGGCACTCAGAAGTTTGACATCTCTAGGTAAAACATGTTCCACTGACGAACTCTTCCAAGGGAAACTAGTGCACGCACAGCCCCTGTTTAGTTGACAGTGAAGCACATGATTCCACTTTCCTAGCTATAGCTATTTGGACCAGAGATGGACATCCAAACCAGGGTAGTTCAGCCATAGATTTATAACTGACCTATGACATGGCCTAGTAAAAAGGAATCAGTCCTAAAAGAGATGAACTAAGCCAATCATATTTCCTTTCCTGGTAGTTTAAACAGAAAGTCACAGAGGGAAATTATAAGTCAGCTTTAGTAACTGAGCAGAAAGGTCATTATCAAAGCTGATACAGGTTTTGTGCAGTAGGAAGCTTATACCATTGGGGCAGGGTAGAAAAACTTTAAGAAAAAGAATGTAAAATTTAAAATTAGGCACAAGGACTTGAAAGTGGCCCATGCAAGTGAGGAGCCACAAAGATTGAGCTCATTAAGTAGGGGTATACTAGAGCCAGCCCATATCCACTTATGAAACACAAATGTTAAATTTTCAAGAATTCTGCAAGCTCCTTGATGTCATGTTGGTAGCTTGAAATCAGCCATAGTGTGAATATTCAAACCACAGAAATCAGCAAGTGTGACAAATCAGGGCATTTTCCCTCTCCCCATGAGCTAGTTAGTAAACATTTAGCAGCACATCACTGCATTAGCTTCTTGATAGGAATTCTACCTCTGGCCATTAGAAAGATTTGGTTGGGACAGTCATTAGAAGTCATATATAAGATGAGTAAGCAGAAGATGGCAGAAAAGAGATAATGGAGCAGATTCACAGAGAGAAGCAGAGAAATACTGAGAGCCCACTCCTGAGTAAGAATCCTCTGTTCTGCATGGTATTTAAGTTTAGTTCCAAGTTCCACTGAAGCCTTGCTATCCTTCATTTTCTTTATTTGGATTTGAATGACACCTTCCTTTATTCCTCAAATCATTTACCCTGTAATTGAATTAGCCTGAGTGGGCCTCTCTTCCTCGTAACCAAAAAGCTTTAGCCCACAATATTAAGGAGACTAAGAAAAATCAAGGATTCTTTATGAAATCAGCTCTTTGGTTACAGACTGCAGTCCTTATCCAAGCCAAGAGTTTTGCAAATATGTGTCCTTGGGTAGGAAATGTGAATGGCTCACAGCAAATCTACTCCTTTCTTGAGAAATAACTATTTTGAATATGTGAAGTTTGAAATGCCTATGAGATATTCAAGGGGATATTTCAAGTTAACACTTATAAATCTTGAATTTATTATATAGTAGTGTAAAGGACATTAGAAACTAAGAAGGGGGAGGATGGGAGAGGGATGAGGTATAAAAATGTACCTATCGGGTACAATGTGCACTACTCTGATTACAGACATGCTAAAAGCCCTGACTTTATAGCATTATTGAATCCATTCATGTAACAAAAACGCTTGTACCCCCTTAATATTTTGAAATTTTAAAAATCTTGAATTTAGAGGAGAAGTCAGGGTAAGAGATACAAATTTTGGAATCATTGGTATATGGGCAGTACTTAAAGTCATGGGACTAGGCAAAATCACTTGTGTAGAGAGATAATACATAGAGAAAAAAAGGTGGGCCAGGAATGAGTCCTGGGGTGTTTCTACATTTAGAAATAGGGCCAAGGAAAGAAGTCAGCAAAGCAGAATGAATGGCCACTACTTATGAGGAAAATGTGGTGTCCTAAAACACAAGGAAAAGTGATTTCAAGAATAAAGTAGTGATCAATTGTGTCAGATGTTTTTGAGAGATCTATTAAGATGATGATTAAAAATTGGCCACTGGATTTGGAAACAGAAAAGTCATTGGAATGATAAAAGCAGAAGCTCAACTGTGGTGGGTTGAAGAGAAAGAATGAGTCATGAGGAAAGGGAGATAGCAACTATAAACAAATCTTTTAAAGAAGTTTTATAATGAAGGAGAGCAGAAAAATGGGTGGCATTGAGGGGGATATGTGAGATCAAGGGAAATACAGGAATATGTTTATATAGATAGTGGACTATTCCAAGATAAAGGGAAAACTGACGATGCAAAAAAGAGATAACAGTGGCAGGTGAAAAGTCCTTGAGAAGTCAAGAGCAGAGCACAAGTGGAGGAATTGGCCTTTGAAAGAAGCAAAGAATATACAGAAGTAAGTTATATAGATTTAATAGTAAAGGAGCTCCAACATGAAAATGTGTTTTGTTTTGTTTTTTGGTGGAGTTGGAGGGCTTTGAAGGTCTCAGTAGAGAGGAAAATGAATTAAAATGGCTGTTTCAAACAGTAGAAAAGCAGGCTATATACTATACACTTCAGCATTACATTTAGCATCCTTGAACTTGTGTAGATCATTAACCATGAGTTCATGAAGTTACCATCACATCTAATCGTCACACCAATATCAGTAAGAGAATCAAAACACACCATCTGGATTTATTGTGAATATCTGAATGCTTGCTTGCAAAATAGGTAAGCATTCTTCATGTTGAAACCTGAAGTCAAAATTTTATTTTGTGCTTTATATTGAAATTCTCATTAACCAGTTGAAGTGTAAATGTTTATGTTTTATTACAATAAAATGTTAAAATAATAGTGATTGTGAAAGCTATTCGTCTTATATACAAAACAATTATTAAAGACTTACAAATGGTTATATAAATAGGGAAATAAATTGACAATACAAATATTAAGAGAGTGATAAAACTTCAGGAAAAATATTATAAACTTTTGAGCCAACAAATAAGGCAGATAGTCATATAATAATAATATAGTATAATAATTATAACATCATAATAATAGATTTTATCATAATTTTAATTCTTATAAAATTATTTGGTATGGTAGTTTATATTAAGTAAAATAACATTTGCAAACTCTATCTGATTTGCCATTATTTAATTCCATTTATTCCAAGAAAAAAGTCATAATTTAAGCATTATGTACATCTTATGAGAAAGAATTTTAAGCAGAATGTCAATTTTGCCATATCAAAATTTAATAAGGAAGAAAAACATTCCAAAATCATATACAAAACCTCCATGATAAATCATCTTTGATCCAGACAGAATAAAGAATATAGAGTATGAATAAAGAAGGAAGTATTAGAGAAAAATGGGTCACCTTATAACTGTCTTACTCTTCCACAAACCTCAGTTTAAAATGATCATCTGTTTAGGATCACCAATGTATAGGAGAATGATCCAGGAATAATCTAACATCAGGCAGTATTAAGAAATTATTCCTGTATTATAATGTCACATATTTTACTTGACAATAAAATATATAAAATAAAATTATAATATTAATGTGGGGGGAAATTTCACATTTATCCTTATATATCACAAGTGCATTCTATTGAGATGATATTTGGTTTTTGTTGAGTTTTATAGTAATTTTTATTTGTTGTTTGTATTTTTTAATTGAGATATAATTCTCATACCATAATAGTCAACCTTTTGAGGTGTACAAATCAGTGGTTTGTAAGATAGTAATGAAGCTATGCAGCCATCACTGCACATAATTCCAGAACATTTTTATTACTCTATAAAGAAACCCCATTCCAATTAGCATTCACTCTGTATTTCCCCTTACCCCCAGTCCCTAGCAACCACGAATCCACTCTCTGTCTCTATGGATTTGCCTATTCTGTACATTTTATATAAATGGAATCATACAGTATGTGGCCATTTGTGCCTGAATTCTTTCACTTAGCATAATATTTTCAAGGTTCATATGTGTTATAGAGTATATCAGAACTTCAATGCTTTTTATTGCCAAATAATTCTCCATTGCTTAAATATACCATATGTTATTTGTTCATTTATCACTTCATATGCATTCAAGTTGTTCCCACTTTGGGGCTATTATGAAAAATGCTGCTGTACATACTCAAGTATAAATTTTTGAGTGGACATATGTTTTCGTTTCTCTTTGATATGTACCTGGGAGTAGACTTGCTAAGTCATATGGTAACTCCGTGTTTAAGCTTTTGAGGAACTGTCAAAATGTTTCTAAAAGCAGCTATACAATTTTATATTTCCACAAGAAATGCATGTGGGTTCCAATGTCCACTTACTATATTGGCCCCTTTGGTATGGGTGGCTACTGAACAGAATTAATGGCCACCCTTTTCCTGGGCCAGGTCCAATAGGTTCCATGCCCACTAGGCCCAGTCCTACTTCCAAGTCCTAGTTTACTGTTTTCTCCCCCTAACAACCTTGTACTGAGACTCCCCTATATGCTTTAAGCCCAAATCCACATTATTATGAAATATTTTAGATGATTTCATTATTCAGCTTATAATGACCTACAATTACTTGATGGAAATTCATCATCAGCATCATTTATTCTTGAGTAGCTCTTTATAGTTCATAAGATATATCATTTCATTTATTTCTGACAATACCACAATAAGGTAAGTACCGTTATTCCCATTTTGGAGATAAGGAAACTAAACCTTATAGGAGTTAAGGGACTTGCCCAATGGCACAGAGAGCCAATTAGTTGGAAAACCAGTTCCCAAACTTTGACTCCTTTGAATGCCATTCCAGTCTACTGAGTACCTAAAGCTGCCGCCCTACCATGAAATCATTTGCATAAATTGTATTATGAGAACATCTTCCCAAATTATTTTTGGCAGCTTCCAAGTTCTCCAAAAGTTTTAAAATAATTTTTCTAGCTTGTCTATGATGAAGCATTGTCTGGCTTCCCTATCATCAAATTCATTCAATTAATTGTTCTGAAAGAATCAGTTTAGACTATATGTGGCAGCAGACAATAGGGCAAAAGCCTAAAATGTGGTTAATGTTTATAATGTCCAACCAATAATAGCTATAGATTCTCCCATAATTTTAGTTGTTAATCATTTTGTTTAATGTTTATAATACATGCTATTATACCCCAATTGGTTTGAATCCAGACTCCTTAGTTTAGTATTCACAATTTTCATCAAATATTTTCATCTCCACTCTATTCTTCAACAAAAACTTATTCCCCATATGAAAACTGCCCTCATATCAAGTTTTATTTGTATCTTCCTTATGCATTATGCTCACTACCATCTCAACAGCTTTGCTCATGCCATTCCCTCCACTGGAAGTACGTTTCCTCTTTCCCCTCATCCATAGAATATCTACATCTCCTTAAGGCCTAGCTCCAATCCCACCTGGTCCATAAAGCTTTCCCCCACAACTGTAGTCCTCAGTGGTCTCTCTTTTATTTGGATTCTAATTGCATCATGATAGAAAATAAAGAAAACATCAATAAGATTACAATTCATGGATTAGGAAAGATGTGCTCCTCAGGAGTCCAAGTTTCAGTAGTTTCACTACCTCTAATATTCTTGATAATGTTAATTAAATCATGAAGATAATCTCTCTATCTCCTGATAATAAAATTGAAAGTAATATAATCATTTACAATGAAAAATCTATTTGAAACCAAACTTACCAAAACCTTTCATTAAATAGAATTCTTTTTACATACAATTTTTAAGATAATGAGGCAAAACAGAAAATAAGCTAATTTATTTTTTAATCATTTTCCAAGGGGTGTCTTAGTCTTGCTAGACACTCAGCCTCATGCTCAACATCTGTACCATTCATTCTTAGACTGTGAGCACTGATTCTTAAGATGATGAACCTGTGAACCTGCAAAAGTAAAGAAGGTTCAGTAGATTCTATTCACTATGGCAGGAAAGGAGATTCAGATCAAAAAACTTCCAAAAACACGAGTGAAAAATAGGATTTTAATTCACCAAAGCAATCAAAACAGACTATTTAACAGAAAGTGTAAACTCCTTTAAGACAGAGAACAATTCTGAATTATCTTTGTCTCCCCTGACATAAAATGGAATCTCCATAAAGAAACCCCCTACCCAGAGCTTTTCAATAGATCCATTTGGATGTTTTATTTAAATGCTCCTCAAAGGATGAAAATGTCTACTGTGAGTCTTCAATTTAACAGTTTCACTTACATCAATTTTTTTTTTTTTTTGTAATTTCCTCCTTGCTCTTGTCTTCTCTCATTGGCAGCCTTTTGTTTTCTTTCCCAGAGGCCTACCAAGGATGGCGCACTTTCAGTAATGGTCCATTTTTATTCTTGTTTTTAAATCAACCATATGTGCCCCCCATTAAGAAGTAAAGCTCTGATGATTCTGGCTTTCCCCTTTAACACAAGAATTCTGTTATAAAGAAGAACAGAAACCTCACTTATAGATCCAGGAATGGCCTAGGAATGGAAATCCTTTATGTTGGTATTTATTAGATGCAACATTTTAAAATGCAATATGTGTGCACTCTCTCCAAAATTTCACCATGCAAAAACCCCAGTTTGGAATGCCTTTACATTAATCAGCTTTCCCGGCAGCATAATGATGCTGGAAATTAAGAAAGCAATGGAGGATTCTTAGTCGGATTTAATAGGCTCGGGCACTTTGCTAACACACTGCAGTAGATCAATTGAAGTTAATTATTATACAAGATTAAACCCCAAGTAACTACAGTACATCAAACCAATGTAAAAAGCTCTGGCTCAGAGAGGAGAAAAAACAAACATGAATTCTGGAAGCAAGACTTTTCTATTCAGTCCTTAACTCACTACATTGCATATGAACATAATGGACTAATACAATATGAAATCCAATATATTAAATTGAGAAAGTGAGATATAAACTTCACTTACTGTCCCTATGGGATACGTAACCTGGGGACCTAAAGAAATAGATGTGAATTTTCTTAACATTTCCATTTGTTTTTAGATAGTTGATTTGTCTTCTACTGCTTGCCCAGATTTACATTTCCACCCACCAGGGACTCAACCTTTTATGATCATTGACCATTCTAAGAAAAATAAGTATCTGAGTAAGCCATAGAAGCAAATAAATGGGGTTTCACATTTATTCATTGCCTGAGTCACTTCACAGCAAGGTGGTTGAGCCTAGAATAGGTGCTTAATAAATAACTGTTGATAAGTTGAAAGAGTGTGCTTTAAGTTCTTTAGGGACTTAACTGGGAAAGACAAAGGAACACACTAGAAACGAGAAAGCAATGACAAAGCGTATGTATGCTAATTTCTGGTCATTAAGTGATAGTGATATACCTTTTTGACAGAATAATATTTTTCAAATATCAATCATTTCTTCCTGAGAGTTCCTTTTTCTCCTTGCCCTCCCCTTCATTGAACAGCTAAACAATTCTGTGTTCATTTGCTTTAGCAGACAGCAGACAGCAGACAGCAGAAACAGCATAAAGCAATGGGGAGCAAAATGCTTCTCATTTTGGCATTTGGGTTTCAAAAGCCTAGCAAAGGGCTCACAACATAGACAAATAATATTTGTAAGAAAGCAAAGATTACCCCACCCAACCCCCACAAAGATAGTAAAAGATTTCTCAGGATGAGAGAACAAAGGAAAGTAGGAGAGATTGAAATTAGAATATAAATATCAAATTATCCCAGAAAGGGAGCCAGAAATAAAAGCCACATAGGTTTTTGGTTGCCAAAAGAGAGAGAATTTGGACCCCATCTCAGGTAAAGCCCTTGGGAAACCCCTTGGGAGACAATAAGATACACCAGAGACAAAATGGCTCTTACATGTGTTTAGGCAAAAGGGGCCATAGACTGTGTCATAGAAATTTACTAAACCTCATCTTGGTGCAGGAACAAGGGAGTGATTCCCATGAGCACAAGAGTGACATGGAAGTAGCAGAAAAAACAATCAACCCAAAGGAGTCATGAAGATAATAACAAGGAGTATCTTTCCTGATGGTGTCTATGGACCTTTGTAGGCTCAGATGGGACCATGAACATCTCAGCAAATGCCTACATAGGAAGATTATATTAAGGATATAATATATCACCTCCAAATATCTTGGCACTGTGTAAGTTCTCCACCTACCCCTCAATAACTTAACATACAATCCAGGGGAAAGAAGTCTGATAGCCCCAAACTGGCTTCAATTAAGTTTCCAAACCTTGTTGAAATGAATATTCTAAACTTAAACTAAATTTCTTTCTTTCTTTCTTTTTTAGAGTTAGAATCTCACTCGATTACCCAGGCTGGAGTACAGTGGCACCATCATAGCTCGCTGTGACCTCAAACTCCTGGGCTCAAGTGATCCTCCTGCCTCAGCCTCCTGAGTAGCTGGGCCTGCAGATGCATGCCACCATACCTGGCTAGTTTTTTAAAAAATATTTTTGTAGAGACAGGGTCTCACTGTATTGCCCAGTCTAGTCTTAAACTTCTGGCCTCAAGCGATCCTCCTGCCTCAGCCTCCCAAACTACTGGGATTACAGATGTGAGCCATCACATCAGCCTAAATTTAATTTTTTGTACATGTAAGTTCATGGACTGAGATTCATGCCTGCATTCCTGTAAGTATACATAAAACAAAATACAGGCTGAAAATATTAGAAATAGGATTGGGCAAGTCATTTATTCTCTAAACATTTATTCATTGGTCACTATGGCTTTGGTTAGTGAATGGTGAGGGAACAAAATGGAAGGAAGATCTGGTGGAAATTAATAGAGCTGTAATCAAAGGGTCAGAGTTTCAAAGGCAGAGCAAAGTAGTAGGCAAGAAAACAGAAAGGAGAGTCTAGCATAGGAAGAAAATGACAATCACCTAGTTACTTAATTTCATGTTGAAATATTGGTTCTCAAACATTAGTGCAAATAAAGACCAGCTTTGATGAGTTTTTTTCACAATTTATATACCCAGGACCTATTACCAGAGATATTGAGTCCATTGGTATACAGCAAAGTCAGTGAACTTTTTCTGTAAAGATCAAGATAGTAAATATTTTAGGATTTTCTTGCCATGTGGACTTTGTCACAGCTACCCAATTCTGCATTATAATGTGAAATCAGTCATAGACAATGCACAAATAAAAGGGTGTGTCTGTGTTCCAATAAAACTTTATTTATAAAAACGTGTAGTTGCTTGGATTTGTACCACAGGCCACAGTTTGTTGACCCTTGGTCTCAAGCAAGGCCTGGATACTTGTAATTTTTTAAAAGTTCTACAAGTGATTCAAAAAAACTATTGGAAAAACACTGAATTAGAACATCATTTTCCAGAAAGCTTTAATTTGGAATACAGATATATTACCTATGAGGGAGTAACATATTAATCCTTTATCAATCCTTATCAAAGTTTTGATTTAAAAAAACAGGAAGTTGGGACAAAATAAACATGGGTCTCATTTATGAATAGTTATGCAAAAATCCCAAATTAAATATTATCAGATAGAAGTTTATAACACATTAAAAGAATAAACCATCAGGACATTAAGTGAAGCTAATTTCAGGAATACAAGGATATTTCATACCTTAGTCCCAATAATTCAATTATTAACAGGAGACTCGTTTATATTAATACCATACGCTTGAATATGCATAGAATGTCTCTGGCAGAATATACAAGAAAACAATAACAAGTGGTTGCCTATACAGAGAGGAACTGGTTGATTGAGAAACAGTGTTGAGAGGGAGACCTGCTGTATATATTGTACATTGAGGCTTTATAATTTTATATAATATGCAAATACAATCTATCAAAATAATTATTATATATTTTAAATTATATTGCATTAATTGATTCATTCAGAAAACATTTTTTGGCTTCTTACCTGGGGACAGAGCAATAAACAGGATATCTGGTAGAGGAAACATCAAATAATTCAGAAAATGTGGCCTGAGTACACAGTTTCCACCAGCAGAAATTCTGATCCAATTGGCCTGGGAGAGGGGAGGGAGGCAGATAGTCAGTATTTTTTAAAATCTTCTAAGGTGATTTTAACTGTACTAGCCACATTTGAGGACTACTTAATTTAAATAAGTATGGTTTGCTCTTGGAAAAGCCTAGAGAGAATCTTAATTGCGTCTGAGGCTGACACTTCTCCAGAGGACATAACAGGTGCATGGTATCGTTTTTTGCAACAGTAGGGGAGGGAGTCAAGCAAGGAAGGAATGTCACATACCTAGAAAACATGTTGAAATATCGGAGCTGCAAAAAAGGAAAATCTTACTGACATCCAGACAGATAAAACAGGCTGTGTATTAAAAAAAGAGAATTAGACTAGCACTAAATTTCTCTTATTCAATGCTGGAAATTGGAAGACATTGGAATAATATGTACATATGTTTAGAGAAAAAGAATTTAATCAAATATTCATACACAAGAATAAAAGAAAAAAATATGTGTGGACATGAATGAGTCCAGAAAGTATACTGCTGAGGTATTCTTTATAAGTAAGTTACTCAAAGAAAGACCTTTTCCAAATGAAAACTATGTCACATCAAAGAACTCAAGAGAAGATATAAAAGAGTAGTAAGAGTGATTCTTACAAAATTTTTAGGTAAAATCTAAATGAATAATAATATGAAAATAAACTGTAACATAAATGCTAAGAAAGTTATATTGAGCTGTAATTTACATCTTGTAGAGGAAAATATAATCGTATACTGGAAATCAAATGTTATTTTAACAAAATTTTGGATTTGGTAGAAGAAAGAAGGAGCAAGGCACTAAAAGCTTTGTAAATGTCTCACTTTTTGTAAGAAATTTGTTGGAGCATTGCAGTAAAACATTCTGGGGGTTGAAAAGAGTAACTTATTTAATCTTGGCATTTCTATACAAGAATATAGCTTTAAATGCTATGAAAATGTACTAGGAAAATAGAGAATTTATAAATTAACAAGGAACAAAAAGAAATTTTTCTGACTCTGGAAAATCCAGCAAATATAATAAAGGGTAAATGAGCAAATAAATGCAAGTAAAATAATAAACTTAAAATAAAAAAAGAAATAAAAACACAAATATGTCAGTTATCCCAACAAATGTAAATGGATTGAACTCCCTGTAAAAAAATTCCCAAATTGAATTAAGAAACCAGTGTTGAAAATAAAGAAGTAAGCAAAAATATATCAGGCAAATGTAAACAAAAAGAAAGCAAGAGTGGTTATATTGGTATCAGGAAATGGAAATTTAAAAGTATTAAATGGCACAAATAGAAACATTTGCAACTGATTTATTCATTGAACACCTACAATGTGTCAGGCATCATTTTAGGTACAAGGAAAAAACAATGACCAAACAGAATAAAAGATCTGCCCTTGCGGATCTTGCATATAGTAGAAAAAACAGATATTAAACAAAAAAAAAACTTATTTGGTAGATTAGAACATGAAAAAATGTTATGGACAGAAAGAAAAGCAAGAGAGAATAGAAGGGAATGCTTCAAGTGGGATGCGAGAAGCCAATCTGAGAAAGCAACATTTGAACATGGACATAAAACAGGTATGATGGTAAAAGATGCTAAGATGACAAAACAGTCACAAATCTTTATGCACTAAATAATATACTAACAAAAACTCCCAGAAATAAAAAGTATAAAATCACACATCATGGAGAATATTAATACATGTCTTTCAGAATATGATAGACCACAAAGGAGAAAATTAGTAAGGACATAGGGATTTGAATCACTCAATCAAAAATTTCTGTTCCTTAGTTATACAGATAGAATGAACAATATCTGATAGCATAACAAAGTGACTATAATCAACAATAAGTTGGGATATACTTTAAAATAACTAAAAGAGTGGAATTGGAATGTTCCTAACACAAAGAAATGATAAATACCTGAGGTGATGGATATCCCAATCACTCTGATTTGATTAATTCACGTTGTATGCCTGTATCAAAACATCACATGTACCCTATAAATATATAAAACTATTAAGTACTCATAATAATGAAAAATCAAAATAGAAAAATTTTCTATTCCCTTTAAAGAAAGAATATATAGTTTCCTATTATGGCTATGGAACATTTATAAAAGTCATCCCTGTACTTGACACAATGGAACCTTAATGAATTCATACAATAAAGTGGTGTTTGCTTATTTTTACCCAGTTTTATTGAGTTGTAGTTGCCATACAGTAAATTGTACATGTTTAAAGTATGAAATTTGATGAGTTTTGAAATATTTATATTGTCATGAAACCATCACTACACTCCAGAAAATGAATACATTCACCATCCTAAAAAGTTTCCCTGTGTACTTTATAATTCATTCCTCTCTTCCTCCAAGCCAGACTCACATATCAGTGATTTGACTTTCATTGCTAAACACTAGTTTGCATTTACTAGAATTTTATATAAAGGGAATTATTCAGCATGTACCTGTTTTTGGCTTACTTCTGTCACCTCAGCATAATTGTTTTGATATTCATTCTTGCCATTGCATGTATCAATAATTTGTTTCTTTTTATTGTTGAATGCTATTTCATTGTATGGATGCATCACAATTTATTTATCCATTTAAATGCTGATGGACATTGAGTTATTTTCAGTTTTAGACTATTACAGATAAAGCTGCCATGAATTTTATGTACTGATCTTTGTGGGGAATATACTTTAATTTCTCCTCAGTAAATGCCATGAATAGAATGGCTGGGTGAAATTGTAGGTTTTATGTATATATATAAATATATATACATGTATGTATATATACACACACATATGTTTCAATTGACAAATAATTATATATACATTTCTGAGGAACAATATGATATTTTGAATATGTAACATTGTGAAATGATTAAACAAGCTAATTAACATAACTATCACCTTACATAGTAAATTTTTTATGGTGAGAACACTTAAAATCTATTCTTTTAGCAATTTGAAGTATACAATATATTATTATTGACTATAGTCATCATACTGTGCAACAGATCACCAGAACTTACCACTCCTAGCTGTAACTTTGTACCTTCTGACATCTACCCTTTCCTCAACCCCCTCCCCAACTTCTGGTAACCACCATTCTACTCCCTACTTCTATGAGTTTGCCCTTTTTAGATTCTACATATAAGTGAGATCATATTTTCTTCATTTATTTCTTTGATGGACACTTAGGTTGACTCTATATCTTGGCTATTGTGAATAATGCTGCAATGATCATGGAACTGCAGATATATCTTCAACATACTGATTTCAATTCCTTTGAATATATACCCAGAAGTGGGATTGTTGGATCATATGGTAATTCTATTTTTAGTTTTTTGAGGAACTTCCATACTGTTTTCCATAATGGCTGTACTAATTTACATTCTTTCCAACAGCATACTAAGGGTTCCCTTTTCTTGAAATCCTCACCAACACTTATCTTTCAACTTTTTTTGTAATAATGATTCTATAGCAGGTGTGAGGTGATATTTCATTGTGGTTTTAATTTGCACTTCCCTGATGATTAGTGATGTTAAGCATTTTTTATATATCTGCTGGTCATTTGTCTTATTTTGGGAAATATCTGTTCACATCTTTTGCTCATTTTTAAATTGGGTTATTTGCTTTCCTGCTACCAAGTTGTTAACGTTCCTTATATATTTTGGATATTAGTCTTCTTATCAGATTGTGATTTGAAAATATTTTCTCCCAATCCATGGATTGTCTATTCATTCTATTAATTGTTTCCTTTGCTGTGCAGAAGCTTTTAAATTTGATGCAATCTCATTTGTATATTTTTACTTTTGTTGCCTGTGCTTTGAGGTTCATATCCAAATCATTGCTGAGACCAATGTCATGAAGAATTCCACCTATGTTTTCTTTTAGTTTCTATACTTTCAGGTCTTACATTTAAGACTTTAATTCGTTTTGAGTTGACTTTTGTAAGAAAAAGGTCCAATTGGAGTGAGATAAGGGTCCAGTTTCATTCTTCTGTGTGCGGATATCTACACCCCATATGTGTAGGGATTTTTCCCAACGCCAAGCAATTCTCCAATTCTCTGGAGACACTAACTTGGTTTCCAATGATTCAATTCAATTCTGACACTAGCTATCCAGAGTTAGTGTCAGATCCTACATGAGTTAAGTGCTCAGTCTCACTAGATTGCCCTCTACCTCAGATAGCTATTGCAAGTAATGGATCTCCAAGTTACCCACACTTCTCTCTCACTTGACTACAGATCAGAGGTTCCCATATTTCCCTCCTCAGTTATGGTAATTTGCTAAAACCACTCACAGAACTCAGAGACTTACATACTAATTCTAGTTTATTAAAAAGGATATAATAAAGGATACAAATAAATAGCCAAATGAAGTGTATATAGGGCAAGGTTGGAACATCTCAAGCACAGGAGTTTCTGTCCCTGTGGAGTTCGAGATGCCCTGCCCTCTCAGCATGTGAGTGCAATTACCCACCCAGAGGCTTTCTAAATCCTGTTGTTTAAGGGTTTTTATGAAGATTCCATTATGTATGCATGATTGATTAAACCATTCGTCATTGGTGATTTAATTCAATCTTTAGCCCCTCTCTTTTCCATGGAGGTCAAGGACTGGAGCTAAAAGCTCCAACTCTCTAATCACATGGTTGGTTCCTCTGGCAACCAACCCCCTTCCCAAAGCTGTCCAAGAGCCCAACCACCAGTCATCTCAATATACAAAGACACGCTTGTCACTGTGGAGATTCCAAAGGTTTTAGATGCTCTTATGTCAGGAGCTAGGGATGAAGACTAAATATTATAACAAAATATGCTCCTATCACCCCTATCACTCAGAAAATTACAAAGGTTTTAAGTAGTCTGTGTCAGAAACCCAGAGCAGAGATCAATATATATTATGTCACAATGGAAAGACATCCCATATTCATGGTTTAGAAAATTTAATTTTCTTAAGATTTCAATGCTACCCAAGGCAATCAATATACAGATTCAATGTAACCCCAATAAAAATCCCAATGGCATTTTTCCAGAAATAGAAATCCATCCTAAAATTCATATGGAATCTCAAGGTACCAGGAAGAACCAAAACAATCTTGAAAAAGAAGAACAAAGTTGGAGGACTCATACTTATTGATATCAAAACTTACTACAAAGCTACAGTAATCAAAACAATATGGTACTGGCATAAAGACAGATAGATCAATGGAATAGAATAGACAACCCAGAAATAAATCCTCACATATATGATCAAATGATTTTTGACAAGAGTTCCAAGGTCATTTAATGGGGGAAAGGACAGTCTTTTCAACAAATGGTGCTGGGAATATTGGATATCCATATGGAAAATAATGAAGTCAGACCTGTACGTAACCTTGTATATTTTTGTTAATATACAAAAATTAACTCAAAATGGATCAGACCTAAATGTAAGAGCTAAAACTATTAAACTCTTAGAAGAAAATAGGGCAAAAGCTTTGTGACATTCGATGTGGCAATGATTTCTTGAATATGACACCAAAGGCATAGGTAATTAAAGCAAAAATAGACAAATTGAAATTTATAAATACTAAAAAATATTGTGCTTCAAAGGATACTATCAACAGATTGAAAAGACAGCCTAGGAAATGGGAGAAAATACTTGCAAACCATATGTCTGCTAAAGAATTAACATCCAGAATATATAGAGAACTCAAAAATTCAACAACAACAACAACAACAACAACAACAAAAACCCTAAACAACCCAACTAAAAATGGGCAAAGGACTTAAATAGACATTTCTCCAAAGAAGACATACAAATGGCCAATAAGCACTTGAAAAGATACTCAACATCACTAATCATTAGAAAAACACAAATCATGACCACAGTGAGATACCACATCACACCGATTAATATGGCTACTATTTAAAAAAATAAGTGTTGGTGAGGCCATGAAGAAATTTAAACCCATATGCACTGTTTGTGGGAATGTAAAACAGTATAGCCACTATGGAAAACAGTATGGTAGCTCCTCAAAAAAACTAAAAATAGAATTATTATATGATCCAGCAATTCCACTTCTAGGTATATGCCCAAAAGAATTGAAAGCAAAGTCTTTTAAGAGATACTTGTACACCTATATTTATAGCAGCATTATTCACAATAGCTAAAACATCGAAGCAACCCAGGTGGCCATTGACTAATGAATGGATGAACAAAATGTGACACATACATACAACGGAATGCTATTCTGCCTTTAAAAAGGAAGGAAATTTTGACATATGCTACAACATGGACAAACCTTGAAGACATTATGCTAAGTAAAATAAGCCATTCACAAAAAGATAGATATTGTATGAGGTACCTAGAGTAGTTGAATTCATAGAGACAGAAAGGAGAATGGCTGTTGCTTGGGAATGAGTGGAGAGGGTAATGGAGGGTTATTTTTTTAATGGGCATAAAGATTCAGTTTTGCAAGATGAAAAGAGTTCTGGAGAGGGATAGTGGTGATTGCTGCACAACAATGTGAATGTACTTAATAACAGTGAACTGTACAGTTACAAGTGGTTAAGATAGTAAAATGTATGTTATGTGTATTTTACCACAATAAAAAATTGAAAGATTAAAAAAGAACATTTTTAAAAAGCCATGAGTTATATATACAACTGTACTCCAAAGAACATTAATGGCTAAAATGTCTTTATTATTAAAAATAAAACTTGAAATAATTGAATTAATTATTCAACTTAATAAACTTGAAAAAGAACAACAATAGAAACAAAAGCAAATGGGGCAGGGAACTAATATAGACAAAAGTTGAAATGGAAAACAAATCAATATAAAAGAAAACAAAATTTAAATGATAAGTAAACAAAAATACTGATGCTTTTTAAAAAGTAGATAAATTCTGACTAGGCAAAAAAGAGAACAACTAAAATATACAACTTCAGTCGGGAGAAAGGATATATAACTGCAAATACTGACAAGATTAAAGAATTCTAAGAGGACATAGCATATGAAATATTAGGCAATAAATTTGAAAATCTAAATGAAGATAAGCAAATTTTATACAAGAAGAGATTTTAAAAACTTGAATATAACAAAAACTACAGATAAATGAAAAAACCATTAAAGATATACCATTTTTTAATTTAAATTTTTAAATGTTTCCAGTTCCAGCTGATTTAAAGATGATTTGTCTGGCTTTCAAGAACAAATAATTCGCATTTTTTTAAAATAGATAAACTGGACTCTATCAAATTTAAAAACTTTTGTGCATCAGAGGACAACATCAACAAAGTAAAAAATCAACCCATACAATGGATGAAAACAGTCACAAATCACACATCTAATCAAGGCCTAATATCCAGAATGTATGAAGAACTTCCACAGCTCCACAACCAAAGAACTAAAGCCCAACATAAAATGGACAAAAGACTTGAACATATACCTCCCCAAATATGACACATGAATATTCAACAAACACACAGAAAGATAACGCTACCAATCTCCAGGAAAATGAAAATCAAAACTACAATGAATTGCCGCCTCTCATCCACTACGATGGCTATATGTATTTTTTTAAATATCAAAAATAACTGTTGCTGAGGAAAATGTAGAGAAACAGGAACCTTTGTGCACTCCCAGTGGGAATGCAAAACAGTGAGGCCACCGTAGAAAACAGCCTTGCGGGTTCTCAAAAAATTAAACACAGAACTACCACATAACCCAGGAATTCCACTCCCAGGCATATATCCCAAACAACTGAAAACAAATATTGAAACAAAACCCTGTACACGAATGTTCATAGCAGCACAACCGTAATAGCTTAAAGGTGAAAACAACAACCAAAATGTCCATCAACTGAAGAATGAATAAGCAAAATGTAAATCCATACAATGGAATACCACTGGGCTACAAAAAAGAATGAATCATGGATATCTGGTAAAATATGGACAAACTTTGAAAACCTATGCCAAGTGAAAAACCAATTGCAAGAAGTCAAATATGGCATGAATAATCTCTTTGTTTTTTAAATTACTCTGGAATATAGAAGGTGAAAATTTTCCCAACTTATTTTACAAAATTTTCATAACTCAAATACAAAATATTATAAACATACAAAAGGAACCCTTCATCATACAAATGTAAAAATTATAAATAAAATAGCTAAAAAAATCCCACACTTTATGAAATACTTAAAAATTAACAGCATAGTTTATACAAAAAAATTAAAAAGAGAAAATCCATATAAGTAGGCCAACAAATGATAATTAAAATATATTAAATTATGCAGACAGTCCAGATAAAAACTACAATGAATAAAAGAATAGAGGTGATGTGGTGTTTAAGGGCAAAAACATTAGAACCTAACTACCTGGGTTTGAATGTCAGCTCCGGTAATCCCTAGTTGTGAAGTTAATTAACCTCTTTGTGCCTCAAGTTTTCAACTTTAAAATGAAAATGGTAGTGATAGTTCTTTTATGAGTTAATATATGTAAGACACTTAAACCAGTACCTCCTTTTCAGAAAGGCAATATGATATAGTAGCTGCCTGGGTTCAAATCCAAGTTTACCACCATGAGCTGTGTGACTTCAGGAAAGTTACTTAACTTTCTTGTTCCTTTGTTTTTCCTCCTTTCATAAAAGAGGGATAATAAAAGACATACATATATAAAACAGGAAAAATAATAAACTTACTTCTAACAAACCAACTGCTCAGGATTATTGTAAAGATTAAAGCTCAAAGCACTTAAGCCACTGCCAGAGAACATGGTAAGAGTTATTATTACAACACACAGGCTTCCGGGGTTACCTCTCTATGGCTCCAATCTCCATGGCAACCTGCCCACAAATTTCAACCACCTTAATAGTCTCAAAGGTATGATCTCTGCCTCTTCTGCCCAGTGAAGCCACCATTCCCTGCTTGGGCTCTCCCACAGTGAGAAATATACTCAGGGAAAAGTCTTGGGTGACTATTAGATTTGAATTATATACCTTCTCTCTCTCAAAGACTTTGGCCTTCCTTTGATTGCTATCAAATGGCTTAAATAGTTATTTTGTTTATTTTGTCAAGTTTTTATGATTGCTCATGGCAAGAGAATAATACCAGCTACTCCTTCATGGTCAGAACTGGAAGTTAACAGCAACTATTTTTTAGTTGATAGCATACTTAACTTCTGACACAGCAATCCCATTTCTGAGAATTTATCCAGCAGACATAAAAGTATTAGTATGTCAAAATATACATGTAAATTTGTTTAATGAAGCATTTGTAATAGTTCAAAAAAAAAAAACTGGAGACAACCCAAATGTCCATTGATAAGGGAATGTATTTGAATATACTAAATGAGATTAATCTATATGGATTGAGTTGAGGATGCACATGACATTGGAAGGATGAAAAGCAAATTACAGAATACTATGTATAGTGTGACTTAAAAATGACTCACCTAATTTATCTCTAGCGCAGTCCTCTCCCCTGAACTTTAGACTTTCTATTCAACATTTCCTCTCAAAGCCTCAAAATTATTGCACATTCAATATGTCCAAAACTGAACTTGGAGTTTTCTACCTCCAAACCTAATTGCTTCTAGTATCTCCTTTTCTAGTTGATGGCACCATCAGACATTCACATAAGCCCAGGACTCATCTTTGACATCTCCCTCTCCCTCACATCATTTTACCACCAGCATATCTTTCCCACACTACACACATATCCAACCCTTCATCAAATTCTGTTGATTTTATAGTCTAAATGTATTTCCAATATATCTACTTCTCACTATTTCCTTCACCATGACCCTAGGTTAAATTACCAACACCTCCCACTTGGATTGCTAAAATCTTCTAACCCAACTTGTTTCTTCATATCCACTCTAGCCCACCTTAATTCATCCACCACCATGCATTGTGAAAGCAAAGAGAGCTGTTAATTTGCAAGGCTTTTGCCCTAATCATTCTCGATCAGACAGAAAACAATGCAACATTATCATAATCACAGCCTAAAGAATTCAATCATCTTTTGTTGTTAAAAGTAACAACATCTTTAGAATCTGGGAAACATTTTGAGTCATAAGTCCCCTTCCCCTTATACATTGTATCTTGTCCCAAAGAGCACAGTGAATGTAAAGATAGAATGAACTTTAAATTCTTCTTAAAAATTTATCCTTGGTTGGGGAGGAGGAGTATGAAAGAGTTTCTTTCTAGGGAGTTCCTCCAGCAACCGTGTCCCATTTATTCATCTCCCCAGTTTGGCTACCATCTGATAGGTATTGCAGTAGAAAAATTCTGCTTGCTTTCCATTAGCCCTGTGTGGTTAATTTATAGAAGAATCCAAAGGTCTTCTCCAATTAGCCTGGGCTTCTGCTTTGTTTCTACTTCCAAATTCTTCCTAGTTCTCCTGGTTAGGGCCCCAATACTCCCAGGCTCAGGTCCCTCCACTGGATCTCCACTCATTGGTTAGAATCCTGCTACCAATAAACAGGTGTCCCAAATCCTACTGAAATAGTTGTACCTCCAAGCTAAGCCCAGCCTCAGAATTCCTGAAAGTTTGCTCAGTGACTGCACTTCCTCAGTGAGTAGGTTTTATGCCAGGTCTCAGGACTTGACAGTGGTTTCCAGTTATGAAGCACTCCTCAAGACTCTGAAATACCTCTGAGCTATGGGAAAAGGGACAGGAGACAGGGTGGCAACATCACTTCTCAATTAACTGGATCAATCTCTATAAAGCAGCCTGACTCAACCATTGAGGAACCTCTGACTTTTTGACACACCCAATAAAATATTAATGATAGTTCAATGTATATAATACTATTTTGAATTTGTGTGAGTTTTTACTTATTCCAAGCATTTTCACATTGTCATTCTTATTTGCATATGCAATTTTATCAACTCTCATAGGCATCATAGAAGATAAGTAGAATAGGTATTAAGTAGCATAGATATAAACATCTTAAGGACAAGGACAGATTCATAGTATTTGAATCCTCCCTAGCATCCAGTACAGTGATTTTGTACAAAGTAAGTGCTCAATACAGAGCTATCAATTTTATATTTTGTCTACTTTATAGATGTAGAAAGCAAGGATCACAGGTGTTAAGCAACACATCTAAGGTTCCGAAGCCAATTAGTTTCACTCATCATTCCAGGCTCAATACCCATTCCATTAGACCAGTGGTCTTCCTGCTGCATTCTGTGGAAATCTTGGGGGTCCATAGAGTTGTGCAGGAAGCATGAAGAGGACACCAAGCAGAGAACACATAACTGCTTCAATCAGAGCATCTTACATTCATCCATTTTACAAGCAGTTCTGACTTAGTGGTAAAAAAATATTATCACTTGATGGTTAGAACTGAAGTGAGGGAAGGGTGGGGAGAGGAAGCAGAAAACAACAGTAGTAGAATCAGTTAAATCTAGTAGCTATGAATAAAAACCAGGTCCCCAGACCTTCAGGCATTTGGCAGGGCAAGCTCATTGTGCAAGTCCAGATGGCACCATTTACATCGAATGCAGCAAGCATGTCCTCAGGATAGGGATTCCATATACTTAGACAAACACTCATGAAAAGTGTCTCTGTATCCTGATAGACCATTAGAATGTACATTACAGTTGTTTAGACCACACACAGTTAATAAAAGCTATTGTTGAGGATTTCATGGTGATTAAGGCTATTATTTTAGAGTCTAACCACCTGGCATGTTTTGTTGCCTTAGTTACTATTAGGCTTTTTAAGCTCACAGGGGAAGAGAGAAAAGACGTTATGTTTTTGAGTGGGGGCTGAAGAGGAGTAAAGTATTGACATTGGTGCGTCACTCCAAAAACAAATACGGAAGACACAGTGCGTCACTCCGAAAACAATTACTGAAGACACAAATAAGCAATTCACAAAATGAGGATGGCCTAAAAGCGTACAAAAATGCTCAACCTCACCATTAAGCAATGAAAAATACAAGTAAAACCAACGTGATATTTTTATTGAGAAAATTAAGAAATGTTTAAAAATGGATAACAACAAGAATTGGTAAGATTCAGGGAAATGTACGCTCTTGCACATTGCTTGCAGGAGCATAAATTGATAAAAATTTTTCTGAAGGAAAATTTAACAATAAGTAGCACAATATTAATATTTTGCATACCTTTTGACTCTAGGAATTTTTGCTATAGAAAGAATCACAAATGAAAACAAAGATGTATGTGAATGGGTCTTCACTGCAGCATAACTTGACATGGTGAAATATGGGAATCAGCTTAAATAGAGGATTGAGTAGATAAATTATTGTGTATATATACAGCTATTAAAATGCACCTTGTAGGAAAAGATTTAATGGATGTGTCTTAGCCCATTTTGTGTTGCTATAAAGGAATACCTGAGATTGGATCATTTGTAAAGAAAAGAGGTATATTTGGCTCACAATCCTGCAGGCTTGACAAGAAGCATGGCACCGGCACCGGCTTTTGGTAAGGGCCTCAGGCTGCCTCCATTCATGGTGGAAAGCAAAGGAGCCAGCATATGCAGAGATCACATGGCAAAAAAGAAAGCAAGAGAGGGAGGGGAGATGCTAGACTCTTTTTAACAACCAGCTTTCACAGGAACTAATAGAGAATTCATCCCTGAGGGAGAGCATTAATCTATTCATGAGGTATCTGTCCCTATAATGCAAATACCTCTCATTAGGCCCCACCTCCAACATTGAGATCAAATTTCAACATGAGGATTAGGGAGACAAATATATAATCTACATCAGCATGGAAAAAAATTTAAATATACTATTTTTAAAATATTTTGAGTTAAAAAGCAGGTTGTACAACAGTATGTAGAGTATAACGTTTTTAAAAATATGCATGTTTCTAATAATCATTAAGACTGTTCATAAACATTCTCATGCTCTTCCTCAAGGGACATGATATGATTGTGTGTCCCCATCCACTCTGAAGTTTGGCATGGCCATGTGACATAACTAGGCAAGTGAAACTTGAGTGGAACATTTAAGGGCCAGTGCTTAATTTGTCATATGCCCCTTTTTCTTAACTTGACAATCATGGAATTATATGTTGATAAAGGCTTTCTGTCAGCCTGGGTTCTTAAGTAAGTATGATGAGCAGAGGCTCCTTGACCATATATATTGGATGTATATCATCAACAGGAAAAAATCTTTTATTACATGAAGCCACTGAGATGCTTATGCCATGTGTGTATGAATGGGAGGTAGGGGAAGAGAAGGAGACTACCATCCTCCCAGTTTCTCAATCCAAAAGCCCAGGAAAGTCTTTGCTTCCTCCCTTTTCTTCCTGCCCCACACCTAAGCCATTACACATGTCAGTTCTACCTATAAAATGTATTTCTCCACCTACATTGCTACCTCCCTATTCCAAGCCCCCACCATCTGTTGCTTGAACCATTGCAACAACCTCCTAATTGGTCTTCAAATTCTACTCTTGTCAACTGTCCAATTCATTCTTTATGTGGCAGCAAGAGTCATCCTAAGGTATAGGTCATGACCCACACCTATTTAAAACCCTTCAGTGGTTTCTCACTGAACTTAGAATAAATCTTAAATCTATGCCATGCTCTACAAGTTCTTAATTGTTCCAGTCCCTGCCTTTCTTCCATATCTCATTTCATAGAGCTCTCCCATCACTAGTCCTCTTTCAGGTCCTCAAAGATGCCAAACTCTTTGAATCTCAGTTACTTTTCACAGGCTGTTCCCTCTACCTGAAAAGTCTTATCTTCCACACATCGTTTGACTGAATCCATCTTATCCTTCTTGTCTTAGTTAATATGTCATTTCATCAAAAGGACATTTCCTGGCTGCCCCATCTGAGGTAGAAAATATTGACTGCTCCCTCAAGAGCCACCTCCCATCCACTCTAACCCTTTGCTAGCACAATGATGATTTTATTCAAGTATACGGCCGTGATGTGGTCAGGGGAGGCTGGCCCTTTCCCAGTCCCAGATGGTTAATCATAATTTGTCCTCGGCAATCATGATCATAGCATGCCCTTTTGTCAGTGACTAGTTTAGGATGGGCACATGAGCCAGACCTAACCAATGTGACAGTAAGTGAAGTCTGCTTAAGACCTTTTTGGAAAGGTCTTTCTTGTTGAGAACAAAAAAGAAGAGATACAGAAAAAGAAAACATTAATGTCCTTTGACTAGCTCTTGTGTGTCTACATGTGATGCTTGCAACTGTGGGAGACATTTTGCAACCATGAGTAAAGCATTACCCATGCACTAGGATGGTAGAATAGAAAGATGGAATGTGCCTGGGTGCTTCATAAATGTTACATTGTGCATCTGAATTAACCCTGGGTGCCCTACCTTCAGACTTCTCAATCAGTGAGATAATAAACCCTTTATTATTTGACTTAATTTGGGTTCAGTTTTCTGTTACTGGCAGTCAAAAGTTGGTCCTCACTTTCTTTTCTTTCCTGCAGCATCCTGTTGGTTTTCTTTTTTGAACAAATCAAAATGGATTGTTACTATATTTGTTAGTTGTTTGGTTTTTTGTTTGTTGAACTTCCATGAGAGCAAGGTCTGTGTCTATCTTGTTCACCAGTATCTAGCACAGTAACCGGCACGTAATAGGCACTCAAGAAATAATTTTTAAATGAATGACTGTCACATCAACAGACAGAACCAACTAGTTTGTTTAGATAGTGATTGATAGGGTATAGGATTTATACAAACACTAAGAAATAAATTATAATTGTGCTTTGAAACTGATTTCCCAAAGAATCCTGATGCCTACTGTTTTAAACTTTAGTTTCAAAGTGATGTAGATGGGAAAGATTCTAAAATTGAGGGCTTGAAATTTTAGCTCTAGGAGTTTTTGTCCATCCTCCAGGCAATATATGTCTCATCATCCCGAAAAGACAAAAGGCAATTCTATTCCCAAGGGAAGGCAATCATTTCCAGACCTCTACCACTCTAAACTGAGTTCATGTTTCTGCCTGGAGCAGATCAGACACAAATCTGGATTATTTTACTTTTTTATTCTTTCATCAACTTTAACTGTTATAAAAAGCATTTTTATTGCCTTTTCACAAATTCAACTAAATCAAAGATGATGGCACAATCCCACAGAGCATGTCATCTAGATGGCAACAGGACTCTTGTCGAAAGGCATTATAGCTCATCCAACTTTGAAAGCCCTGACCAAGACAGGCCCTATGTGGTGTGAGTCAGGTCATACTGAAAGGCTGTATCTTCTAACCAAAAAAACACCCCCACTTTGCCAAGGTGCCTGAACTCTCATCCTTATCACTGCTTCATTGGACTAACACAGTTATGTCTCCAGAAGTACCCTATTTAAATGTGAATATACTGCCTAGAGAAACTAATATGTTAATTTTTAGTTTTCATTTTTGAACAGAAGGCAAAGTCCTGAGGGAATAGAATATTGTAGAGAACCGTTAAGCTTTAATGAATGTGAGCAAAGAAAGAAAATTCTGGACATGGGAGGGAACATGTGCACAGGGAAGCTAGAGAAAGAGAGAGGGTAAAGGAGATGAGGAAGATAACCAAAAGGAAAGGTAGTGATGACAGAAATCACCAATTTGTCCCTGGGTCCCAAATGGCCATGGTGCTACCTGATTGCTTACTTTTGACGGAAACTTGAGGGGAAAAACATCATTTAGTCTCTAATCTGTCTCTTCATCTGTGAAATGGAGACTGAGGCAAAACAGAATAATAGTAGGTGATAGTAGCTGTATAAATAGAAAGGCAGATAAAGAAGAGAACTACTGGGGCAAACAGACTAGAAAGGTACACATTTCAGAGATCTAATCTCAATGGGGCTACACTGGAAACCAACCTGGGTTAACGTATGATTGACTGGGGTGACTAAATTTCCTAGATTATACAGTTTACCTGATGTTCTGGTTTAATTATTAATAGTGCCTCCTTCCACTCTCAAGTGTCCCAGGTTGGATGATAAATGATATGGTTATCTTTATGAAGGACTGGTGATGGTTGTCATGTGAATAGATTAGAGGTGTGCTGAGTTAGTAATTCCCTTCAGTACTCAAAACCTGGAGTGTCCAGAGTCTCCAAACTTGTTGACTCCAATTCTAAGTAGCTGCCTGTGTGCCATGATGTGGAAATATTGAGAAGCATGTATCAAATGTAGGCAACACTGCCATTTTAACAGAGGGCTTCCTAAAGGAATGGGTAAAAATGGGAATTTCAGAAAGCATAGCAAGGCTAATGATGAGGATATAAAGGAGGTGAGGTGGAAGCATTAGAAGCCCCTCAAAAGAAGCACTCACTCACTCCACCTAGATGTAGGGTTAGACCTGAGCTGTGTATCCAAACAGTTGCCAAGCCTTTCATTCCCATCCAAAAAGAAAATAGTGTTTGTTTTAGACAGGATCACTCAGCCATAGGCTGGGCTGACAGTCATAGATGGGTATGGCTAAATAAATATCAATAAATTCATTTCTTCAACTTGTTAGAAAGAAATCAGTCCTCATACAATGATGAGTCCAGAACAGCAACCAAAACAACCAAAAAAAAAAAAAGAAAATTAATAGTCCATGCACAGAGAAAATACAATATGAAAGAAACTGCTATACTGATGTGTAAAAAAAGAGATTAATTTGATTATAAACATTGGATTCGGGTTTTCATCTTACAGCACCAGAGAGAAAATTGTTCCAAAATTGATAACTTGTGTTTTTCCTTCCCAAAGTTCATGTTCCCAGTCAAATTGCACTAAATCTTTAGAGACATTGCCTTCTGAGGCTAAAACCTATTTCCCCACCTGATTCTCATATCTTGGTAAATACTTGTAATGTATCTAGGAAATCAAAGACATAATTTCTTTTTCAATATATGCAAACACATTCATCTCCTGTGGTTGAGGAGATGAGTTAAACACTGCAAAGAAATCAGAGGAGAGTGAATGGGGGCTTTGGTGCTGCTCCTTGCCCCTCTGGCACTGTTTTTATTTCCCTACAACAGCACCAATGTGTGAGAAAAAAAACCAAGGTTCTGGCCTCTTGGCTGCTCCCAGAAAAAGACAGTGTTATTTCAATGTACACTGAGGAGCAGGTAAAGGAAAGAAAAATAAAAAAGATAATCAAAACTCTCCCACCACCCCCTTTCCTCTAAAGTCTTCACCAAGAGCCCCAGCCTCTGCTATTCTAGCTTCTGCTGTGTGCATGGAAAGCAGGTAATCAGCAAAGCTAATCAAAAATGCATTCATTACCGCAGAGCGGCTATGGGTGAGAGAAACTGCAGCTTTCATTTGGCGAGTGGTTTCTGGACTGGCACGATTCAATCTCCGTGGCTCTTTGGCAAGCCCTTTGCATCCCCCTGCCCTCCCCTGCCCCTCATCATCCCAGCAGTCTCTGCCGTGCTCAACTCTGCTTCTCCATTAAAGGGAATCTAATTCTTACACTTGACAATTTTTCCCTTTCAATCACCACAATGTTGCTCTGTAAAAGCTGTTTTCTGTCTAATAAGTCTTCTGAGTATTTTTATAAGCCTTTAAAGGTGTTTCTTCACTTGCAAAATACATTTTTTTCCTTTGTTTTAAAAATGGGAAGCCATTTCTTGCCAGGGCTAAACAAACTCAAATCCTGACAGATTTCTGCAAATGCAAAAGCCTTTCCTACTTCCTTTAACTTAGTAAAATGTTCTCTCTCAGAGCCCCCAGAACAAAAAGAAGCTCAGAGAAAGCTGTGCTAAAACATGCTGATGGACCTGGAACTAGTAACAATAAGAGCTAACATTACTGGGCATTTATTATATGCCAGGCATCATTCTATGCACTTTAATTATCTCATTTGATCCTCCCAATAGCCTGGTGAAGTATGTGTTACTATTATCATCCCCATTGTACAGATGAGGATGGTGACACTGAAGGAGGTAAAATCAGTCTAACACTAGTCGTGGATGGAGGACTTTGAAATAACTAAGGGAGAGTGGCCCTTGCTTTAAACCACCTCCCTTATGGTTCTGATGGAAAAAGACAAGTATACCACTGTTACACATGGCCTCATCCCCTCTCAGACAGTAAAGTTAACCCTTCCAGGGCATATGATTCCCATTCAGTAAGTAACTATTTTCCAGGACACATAAACAGTACTCTCTCCATTCCCTGAAAAAAATAAATCTGCTTTAGCTAAGGTGGAGAGGGAAACCTATAAACAAAACTAAATTCTCTTTCAAGTCTTTGTTTTTCCCATTCAGTCTACAATGCTGTTTAAATGGCCACTGAGTTTACATAGCAAAGAGGCAGCTATCTGTTCTCCGACCTTTGGGAGCATGCAAACTAGTTGGGATGTCAGAACACACACACACATAAACACACAGTATGATGTCAAGGCAGGGTGACAGAGAGGCTTCCTGGACTTGATTTCATCTCCAGCACTTAGAGCTATGTGACCTTGGGCAAGTCACTTAATCTCTCTGTGTGTTTCAGTTTCCTCAGCTGTAAAATTGAAGTAATAATATTATCTACCTCATAGGGGGTTATTAGAATTAGATGAGCTAATATGTCAAAAAGTACTTAGCACATGTCTGGAATGTAGAAAGTACTTGATAAATAATAACTTATACTATAATTTCTTTCCCCTGACGTGAAATGCATAGCTTATGTTGTACATCCAAGGCTTCAGTGAAAAAGTGAATGGTTGTAATTTGGGGCAAGGAAGAGCAACAATTTGTGTGTTTCATTAACACTTTGACTTTGTCCCATATAAATTGGCAAGTTTCTGATCCTACTTCAGAAGTATAGTATGAAAAGATACTAGATTGGAATATAGGGGATATGAGAAAGCCAGATACTTCCTCATTTAAGTTTTGGTATCAGAAAAAACCTGAAAAATAAACATCTCAAAACTACAGCTTTTTATTCAAAGTAATCTACCCTCTAAGTTATAGGAGACTATGTTTTATTTTTAGTACAACATGACGGAAACTACAAAAATGACAAAATAGCCAATTTTTTTTCACTTGAAAAAATGATTTGCTTCAGGGTTCCTTTAAGTGGCAAGCACCTGTCTTGGATTTAAAATAGGATTTGATTTACCTAAATTCACTTAGCACTCAAATTTTTACATTCATTCCCATTACATAAAGCAAGATTTGCCCATATTATGAAGTACACAAGCAAATTGCTGATGTCCATTTCTACTTTTTCAGCATTTGCCACCCAGCCTCTTATCGTGCTGTGGCCAGCTACAGACATAGGCAGCCAATTTCCATGTTCTTGAGAAATAGGAAATGTTATACTAACTCAGACCTTCAATTCTTCTCAACTACCATTTGTCCCTTAATGGTTACACAAAGACTGCTTTCCACCAAGTGCCTTGTGGACTACGCCAACCACTTTCATCTGATAGAATACTGAAAACAAAAGGGAAAGGATGGGTAAGTTTTTTAAGTGAGGAGGCAAGAAGTGAAAAGTTATTCTCCTGTTACCCTCCAGATCCACCCCCCACTTTTCTCCAGCATGCTCTGCATTTCAAGAGGCATTTTCTTAAGTATAATGTATGGTCGATGCTCTCTCTAAGAGTTTGCCAAATCTAACCACCCAGACATTTGGTTTCTTCTTTTTGGTCCATTCATGTTGTCAGAAACTTTTTCTCCCTTGTATTCCTCCTAATGCATGTACCATAATGTTAAGTAGAGCACCACTGGATCTTGTTTTTGTATAATTCATACATTCATTCATTCATCTGAAAAAGAAAATTTAGCATTTATTATGTTCTAGGCATTGTTCTAGGTGCTGGGATTACAGTAGTAAACAGAACAGACAAAAAAAAAATTCCCTGCCCTCATGGTGCTCACAAGATCTTAAACAGATAAACAAAATTAGTAAAATACCTAATTAGAGTTAAAAGGTAGAGTTACAGTGTATTCCAATACCAAAGAAGTTGATTTCCTCAAGTTTCACCAGGGTCAGAAAGACAATAAAGTCTTTATAATTTTTTTAAATGGACTAGTTTGGAAATGTAAACATTTCATTCATTCATGTATTATTCATCACACTGCTCCTAATTCCAAAAAGAATTTGAGGTAACCTAAAATAAAAGACACAGAAATGCATTGCTTTGATTTGTTACCCATAAATCTAACTAAAGCAAAAGTCAAGTAATATGTTCAAGAAGTGTAAGGTTCAAAGTCAAGATCTCTGTGGCTTTCTACTAGGGTAATTTGTCTGCAATTATTGGAAACTTCCACAAGGTGGTGGTAATGATGCCTTGGTTTATAACCATATCAGAAGGGCAGTCTGGTATCATAGGTATAATTTACCCAAAATGAAGATACAGTATACTTCTCCAAGTACAAAATTTTGTTTCTCAAAACCCTTCTGGCAGAATTCATGATTAAAGAATTTAGGATGTTTTCATGAAACTTGAGAAAATTTAGATCTTGAGTGAGCCCACAAAAGCCCTCATTTATTAATACATTCAGTTCACCTTTATTGAGAAACCTCTAAGTACTAAACATTGTACAAATTTTTATGTTCACAAAAATACACAATAAGGGAAGTATCCTATAATAAAAGAAAAATCAATGGCACTTTTCACATTCTAACTTGTTAATGATGGGAACTGTGCAATTACTTTCCATTTAACATCTCTTATTTGATAGATGCTTTTCAGAGTCTCTTTCCTTTAAGGATTGTATGAGATACTTCCAATTTTGGTTTGCATTGAATATGAGGATACTAATAGTACTTACCTAAAAGGGTTGTTGTAAGAATTCAATGAGACAATACATTTAAATCATTTAGCAGAATACCTGGCATGAGGTAAGAAATAAATGTTAGCCATAATCATTATCAGAAAAAAGTACCAAGTTAGTCTACATATACCAGAAATTTGGGTAAAGGGAATTCAGAATTGGGAAAGAGTCACTGCTTTATCAGAAAACATGATAATGTTCTAAACTCTTAACCACAATTCAAGGGGGAGAAAATGTTTGTTTTGTTTTGTTTCGTTTTTAAGGTCATTGCTTCACAAGGACTTTCCCAGTATGATGCTTCTGGATGTAGAATGGTCTTCCCCCTAGGGAACTCAATTTGAGTTTAGGCAGCAGGGCAAATAGGATCGGCAAGATCACTCTTTGGCCTCCTGTAAGATACAGTGATTTTTCTCTTGCTCTTTAACATGGAACTTCTACTGGGACTGGCGCTACCCGCTGAGGGAGGCTCAGAGAAGCAATGAGGAACTGTTTTCAGCCTCCCTAGAGAAAGGCCCTTTATTTCCCTGGGAACCTGCAGGGCCCTTAGTGAGTGAGCTTTCTCCCTGGGGCCTGGAGCCAAGAGCCCAGGGAACTGAGGAGGGAGGTACTCCAGACTGCCCCAATCTCCCCTAGAGCAGGCACTGCCCTCAGTGTGACCTGTGCGGTCTCACAGCATCCCGTGCTAGAAGGGCCTGTGTTTGGTTTAATGGTCTTCCATCTCTACTTTGAAATTCTTAATAATGTTTGAAGAAAGTGCCAAGCATTTTCAATTTGCCCACAAATTATATAGTCAGTCCTGTCTGCCCTAAAGAGTTTCTAAACACTGGGTGGGCCTTGTTCTTAGGCTCCCTCCTTCCTGCTGCTACTTAGTCCATCTCACTTCCTACTCTGGAGTCCAACTAAGGGTTGGTAGCTCGGCAGGAACCAGCTTTCTGCCTAACCCTGAGTGCTGAGGATCACTATAGGGATATTTTCACAACTGCTGCTTCCTCCCTGTTCACATTTTCTCTACACTAAAACAAGAGCAATAATAACAACAATAATATTCCTTAAAGCACTGGTGGCTAGTAATAGGCACTGTAGGTACCTTACAGTGAATTAATGCAAAAGAGGCAGCATAGGAAGTCAGAAAGCCGTGGCTTCTGCATTGGATTTGGGGAAGTGACAGATACTCTGCCCTGCCTCATTGTCTTCAGCTGTAGACTGTCTAGAAAAATAAAAGCCATATAACCACTCCTAGAAAGTTCACATTTTCTTATAATTCTGACTTGAGCTAATTAACTTTACCAACCTGAATGCCACAATATTACGGTTATAATATCAGTGATCTTTCCCTCTCCCCTCTCCTCTCTCTTCCCTCTCCTCTCTCCAATGCTTTATACAGAGAGCTACATAAGATGTAGTCCCAAATTACAGATCAAAACACTGAGTCTCAGAAAGCTTAAATGATTGCCTGAAGTCACATTCCTAGTAATTTTGGCAGAACTGCAAATTAGAATCCAGGTTTTCAGATTCCTGATCCAATACTTACATTTCTGAAAAGGTCTATATAAGCCATTTGGTTTTTTTAAAACTCCTATTCTGAATACATGGGAGTCTAGTTCCATTTTGGGTTCCTCAAAATGGAAACTTTCCCAGTTGAGTATAAACACAATTGACATTTGGGGCTGCCTTGTGCATTGGAACAGGATTAGCAGCATCCCTGACTTCTACCCACTAGATGCCTGCAGCACCGCTCCCTACCCCCAGGCATGATGATCAAAAATGTCTCCAAATATTGCCACTTGTCCCCTCACGGGGGACAAAATCACCTCAGACTGATAATCACTGCACAAGAGCAGTTTGCCACTTAAAGGAAAACTTTGACAAATCTTTTGGTCAACTATAAAACTCCCTCCAAATTTATATTTCCACATACTGGATTTTCTTAAACTAGGGCATACCTGTATTTTCAAAGGAGAAAATGACTAATTTTAATTTTGTGGGCAATCACCCAGAAAAAATGTAGAGTGGTTAATATACTTTTCTTTTCCCTCAAAATTATAATGTTCATGAAATTGATGTCACAAAGATTCAACAGAATATGCCCACAGCACACAGATTATAACAGATTAAACTTTAGCAATTGCAATTGCTAAACCAGCAATTGCAATTCCTCTTTAAGAATTAGCCACAGGCAAGGCAAGTATCTTAAAATTCAAATGTTTCCAGTTATCTTTTCATTCCCCTAAATATTCTGAATTTTCTTTCAAAGCAGGAAACCCAGAACTTCCTACATCTAAAGGAGTGTTAAAAATACCTTATTCCTCAAGATGGCTAAACTCAAATCCCCAGCTGATAAATTAGGAAACAGAAATTAAGAGGTGGAAGTGGCAAACAAGCAGATAGCAAGTCTTCCATCTGGCCCTTAAAGCAACCACATACGCTCCACATTGCCTCAGCTAGATCAACCATACAAATTATCATCCAAACTGGGATACTTTTTTTTTCCTGAAACAGGGTCTTGCTATGTTGCCTGGGCTAGAGTGCAGTGGCGCAATCATAGCTCACTGCAGCTTTAAACTCTTGGGCTCAAGTGATCCTCCTGCCTCGGCCTCCCAAGTAGCTGAGACTTCAGGTGCATGCCATCATGCTCAGGTATTTTTTTTAAATTTTTTGTAGAGATGGGGTCTTTCTATGTTGCCCAGGCTGGTCTGGAACTCCTGGCCTCAACGATCCTCCTGCCTTGGCCTCACAAACTGCTAGGATTACAGGCATGAGCCACCACACTGAGCCCAAACTAGGATACTTTTAAGAGTGAAGGGGGACATTACTAGTAATTGTGCCAGGAAAATGGACATAAACTGAATGGTCTTGAGCAAACAAAGGTGCATGTTCACCCCAGCCTTAGATCACTCATAAAAACACACCACTGCCAGAGGCCTGCTGTATTAGTTAGCTATTGCTCCACAACAAGGTGCCCTAAACCTTAGTGGCTTAAAACCACAGTTACTTATCATTTCTCACCTGTCTGCAGACTAGCTGGGGTTCAGCTGGTCTAGGCTGCGCTTAGCTGGGCAGCACTGCTGCAGGCTGTAGTGGCTGGGATGGCTCTGCTTCTCACTTCAGGTCTGTCTGTGAGTCAACTAGAGCTGCTCTGCTACATATCTTTCATTTTTCTTGAGCCAGCAAATTAGCTGGTACATGTTCTTCTCATGACACTGACAGAGCTGAACATGGTGAGTAGAAATGCATGAGGTTTTCTAAGACATAAGCCAGAACTGTTGTACTGTCACTTTTCCCCACATGCCAATGATCAAAGGAAGTCACATGGCCAAGTTAAAGGGCAGGGAAAATAAACTGCCCACACTGAGGCCATGACAAAGGTATGGAAGAGGTGAATAATTAGAGCGCTCATTCTATCTAATAATGTGCTTCACCCACCCCAAGCTCCTCACCACCAGCCCCACACATATATGCACATCAAAAATGGGGGGAAAAATCTGTTAGTCTTTATATGATGTTATCTGGGATGAAGCTGACACAGTTCCTGACATCTGGTCATGTAAGTTTCAGAATCCAGACTTAATTTCGAATTATAATAAACTTTTCCAGTTGAATGTAAAGCATAACTTCTCAAACAATTGGCACCAAGAATTCCTCAACATCTCTAAAACTCTCAAATCTATTCAAACATGCAGCACCTCCCCAAGAAGGGCTGAGAGCTGGTGCTAATTATACATTGGGGGGTTAATTTCCCTCTGACTTGCCTATGTTGTCTCACAGTGACAGTTTTTAACCTTCGCAGAGGAGTAAAAAACTGTACATTAATAAAAATGTCAACAATATCATCTCTGGGATGTAACCTGAAATCATTCACAATAAATTAACACTTCCCATCAGAAAGACATTGCAACTTATAAGAATGTTACTTTGTGAGAAGTGGGAGACCCGAAGCCATGTGCTTTTCATCTGCAGTTTTCAAGCCCATTCAGAGCCCACCAGGGGATAATTACTTGCTAAAATGTACCCATCCCAGCAGAATATATTTGTTATGATTCAGTTCTCTCACATCCTCAGTCTCACAGCATGAAGGAGACTCCGGTCTGGTGGATAAAGCCCTACAGGGAAAAGAAACTTCATTCCTCACCACTTGGCTGTGTGACCTTGGGCTGTTCACTTAACCTCTCTGATTCCTTAGTTTCATAGCCTATGGCATGACAGCCTAGATCTCTGCTTACCCTGAGAAGAAAGATGGGAGGAATCACTAAATCCTTATCTGAAAGGCTCTGAAAGCCTATTTGCCTCTACCCCTAGGAAAAGGAATTATTTCTATATTAGTTTCTCATCCTGAACTCTCAATATAGCATGACTCTCTTAAGAGCAGAATTAAATATTAGGCAGATGCATCTTGAAATGAATTTAGGGGGCTGAGCTACTAAAGTAACAGAAGGATCTCACCATTGAGCAGTCTACCTATAACAGACCAAATATAAGACTAATTCAGCAAATCATCAGGGGCATGTAGACATTTCAAGAATAAAATTACTACCCACAATTCTCAGGGAGCAGGCCTTCAGGAAGACAGGGATTTTAGTGGTTATTGTGGTTGTTTCCCAACTTCCATATCTCTCTCCTGCAATGTGTATCAATCATGTGATTTGGTGGCGAGGGGGAGGACTAACCCTACACTAAGCTCTACGGGTGGGGCGTAATCCTGGTCCCCCATGCCATGGTGATTGGTTCTTGTCATTCAGACCTAAGCATAGCATTACCTGCCCACAGGATTGGATCATGAATGGTCACGTGATTCTGTTTGAACCAATACAAGATGATATGATGTAGATATGAAGCCAAGAAATGCTAGAGCCATTTTTCCATCATGAGAAAGAGGAGAGAAAAAGAAATCAGGTCTTGATGAAATTGTTGAACTACTGAGTCTAATCATTCTCTCAAGTTAGCCCTACCGCCAGCCCTTCCAATTATGTGAGCTAATGTGTCTCCCTTATTGTTTGTACCAGTGTTAGTGGTTTTTTTCTTGCCTGCAGCATGAAGCATCCTAACCAGTACAGGAGCTGAAGGGGTTAACAGCGTGGTCACTAGCCCTAAGGGTGCTTAAAGGAGTTGGTGTGAAAAGTGCTTAGTCCAGGGAGGAAGGTGTAGGAAGAGGGGCACTAAAAGTACAAGATCACCTCCAAGTGATTGTGCTTCTAAGTAGCTCCTAGGGATGTCTTTGGAGCAAAAGTTGAGTTCTAAACACCCTGATCATGTATAAACAGCAAGCTAATCTGAAAAAAATTGGGGATAATCAATGCTGCCCCTCACTTGGTGTGACTATCTCCTTCGGAAGTTGCTATGAATCCATTTCTGGGCATATTAAGCCCAAATTTATAAGGCTTCTCCCCTGACTCAAAGATATACTTCCACCAGAAGCAGCTGCAACTAGGCCCATGTCTGGAATTTCAGCTCCTCAAGGCTGTAAATTTATTCAACAACACAAATGCTCCTTAGTTCCTTCACTACAATCTAAGCAGAAATTTGAACAGTTTTTCTAACCCTAAGACAATCCCACTTCATGGAATCACAGGATGATCGAACAAAAGAGCAGGAAGGATGCTTAGAAATCACCTTGTTCTATGTTCTTTTATAATGGTTTTGGGTTGAATCTGGGATAAAGGAAGTACCTTGTTTCAAATATTTAAACACCCTCCTCTGTGCTGCCATGGTACCTGGTGCTTACTGTTTTCAGAGCACTTACCATATTGCATTGTCATTGCCAGTGAATACATCTGCTCCTCCTCTGAACCTGAAATTCATTGAAAGCAGAAACTGTCTTGCTTCCTTACATTCCTGGTGCTTAACAGAGACCGTCATATAGCAGGTGGTTAATAAATGTTTGTTGAAGAAATCAAAGTATCAAGTCAAATGGTGAGGAAATTATAATCTCATTGGGCAAAAAATATAGTATCTTAGTTTCATTATCTTTGCTGGGTACAGCAGTTTCCTTCCAATGAATCGGGATGATTTCTATTGTTATTTTCCTTATTTTATCAAGTTAGCAAGTATGAGGCTCAATGTATGGTATAAATACCCTCTCCAAATTCCACCGACCAACAGTTCTTTCTGTTTATTTAAGTGCTCCTATCCCAAGATCCTGAAACAAGCATAAACCTCATGAAGAGAAGTACTACTTTCACTTTTTGACAAAAACTGCAATAAATTATTTTATTGCTATTTAAACTGTATCATAGAGCTCATTTAAAAGTACCAACTATAAGTTCTAAGACTAGCGGGTGATCTTGAATCCGGCAGGGATACCTCTTAACCATAGAAGGAGAACTAGATTTAGAGCTTTGTTGGCAACTTCTGGCAGCTATGATGCTAGTATAATCTCCAGACCCTCAATGGAAAATCAAAGAGGAAGTTCAAAAAGTGTCTCACTCCTCTCTTGGGTGAAGGATCGATTGCTAAAGAATTTGCATGTATTATACAGGCTTTTTAACCAACAGAAATATTCGTAGTCTACCACTGTGCTCCTGCTGGCTCAGATGAGACTAGTCCAACTCTGCCAACAGCTGCCACTGACAGCTAAAAGTTGAAAGAGTGACAGCAGATGAAACAGAGGGGAAAAAGGTAGTGGGCACAGGAGGATAAAAACAGAAGGGATGGGTAGCATTTATAGTGATGACTTCAATGGAGGATTTTCAGGTGGAGAGGCAACTGAGGATGTCTCTCTTCCTCTCATCTTTTGCTACTGACCCACCCTCATTACTCTTCAAGCCAAATGACAGTGAAGATGGCCACAAATCTCTTCTGCCATCTCTTCTCATGGCTGACTGAGTGTGGATGGGGTCCTGGCTGCTTTCAGAAGTGAAGTGAGGTGTGCTGAAAGACACCTCCCTCTAGTACAAAATATATTGTTCACCTACCTGAAGTCAAAACTGAAACCTCTTCATTAGAGTTGTTTCTTTGGGTCAAGACATTAAAGGCTCCTATTAAAATGCAACTACGTTATCTAAGGAGAAACATCATGCCTGGCACAAAGTAGAGGTTCTCCAAATGTGACATTTTTAATATTAAATTGTCACTGCCTGCCATTAGAACCTTGGTAAAGATTCATCTACCCGGTTCCCTCCTGTCTCCTGAGGCTCTTGAAGAGCTGCAATGGGAAGATTTTTATGTGAAACACTGGTGAAGACTTGGTAGCAGAGTTTGAGGTTGTGGGGATGGTGAGGAGAGGGGAGGATGACAGCATGAGGAGCTTTTGGGGAGGAGAGGGCACTTTTAAAAGGTGACAGAGAGGGAAGAGAGTTTGGAAATTAACATTTATTGATTTTTATGTGAGTCAGGCACTAAATTCTATGCTTTCACATCCATTATCTTATTTAATCCTCACAATCACCTCATAGAGAGAGAAAATTAATAATCCCATTTTGAAGATGAGAAAACTGGGGTTCAGATTAACATAGTTGCTCAAGGTCACACTCTGCTTGTGATGGGATTTAGACTTGAACCTGGACTTGTCTGTCTCCTAAACCCATGTTCCTAAATAATGCTATCTCACTGTCCGTGTTTGTCAAGGGGTGGTCAACCTTGTCTCTGCTACTCCCTTTTCCTGATGCCTCTCCCAATGGAAAGATGAGTTTCCTCTGACTCCCATGTTTCTCCCTCATGCCTAGCCTTGGACTATCAAAATAGAGACAAAAAATTTCTATGAGTGGTGGGGTAGGCAGAGATCATGCATTATCAGAATGAATACAAATTTGTGAAGACCTTAGAATCATTTTTCTGGTTACCAAAGTGTTTGAAACCCTTTTGTTCCAGGTTCCAGCCTATGTCTTGCCAAATTGAAAGTTCTGGGGTAACTGATGTCCTATCTGGGTCCCTGGGCCACTGTCCCCTATCCACTTCCCAATGTGTATCAGATTGCTTTACACTGGCAGGAAGGTTCATCGTCTACTTAGACCAGGAGTGGATATGAAAAGAAAAATAGCAGGTGCGGGAAGGGTAAAACCCATGCCTTCCAGAAAAGCTGTGGGGTAGAAGTGAAAGACTTGGGAGATAAAGAGGACTCTTTTCTCACTGCTGAAGCAAGAGGCTATGAAGAGGAGTCTGCAGCCCAGGAGATCCAACCCGGACATGCTGCAGAGGGGACCACCTCTCATTGAGATACAGGCTGTACTGTATGACTTCATAGGTTCCTTCCTCCCCTTAAAGTAGAGAAAGGAAGAAGATTCAGAGAGAACTGATAACCTCTGGGGTCATCAGTCAGGGGCCTAGGCCGCTAAGTCCAGAGGCAACACCAAGGAAGCAAGGCAGCTAGGAACAGTTTCCTCCAACCTCAACTTTCAATCCCCACCCCATTCCCAGCTCATTCCCCAACCTCTCTCCTCCTTGGTCCGTCGGACTGAGCGTCCTTTTCATTAACCTTTTAGTTACCACCTCAAAGCACATACTTTTTATCTACGCCCCCCAAAGCAGTCTGCCCCACACTGCTCATCACTGTCCACCCCATGCCTCCGCAAGCCGGCCTCAGCACTCGAGTAAGAGGAGGGACACACCTCCTAAAGCTGCGGGGATGAGAGTGGAGGTTTGTTCCCTCGCCCTCGGATCTCTGCTGTAAAAGCTGAGCGGCAGAGACCGGGCATGCGCAGCATCTTCCGGCGCATTGTGATGCGAACTGCTTCTCTGAGTCTCTACAAAGACTCCGGAGTAACCGCTAACCGCCCCCCTAAGACTCCCCTTCTTTAAGACAGACACACAAACGCAGAGGCAATGCAGATTTTTTTTAAAGGGAGGGGAGACGGTTGCAGCTTGAAAGGCTGATCCACTTGAGGACTGGTGTATTTCTATTGATCCCATCTCCCGTGTTGACAAACGCCAGCACCTAGAGCTTTGCAGTCCGAGGCTGCAGTTTGCAGTAGAGCTAAGCGGTGTGCGGCGTTAATTCCACGTCAGATCAACTTTGATCAATATCCCCCTACCGGCCCAATTGGAAAAGCCCAATTCACGGGCAGTGAGCCTTTTAGCTCTTTCCTTCTTTATTCCCCTCTTTAGACCCACCATCTTTTGGGGGGGGTGTCTCGGGTTTTCTTTATAATTTCTTTCTTATTTCCCTCTCTCTGTCTCTGTCTCCCTCCCTTGTGCTTGTTTTTGTTTTTCTGTGTTTTGTTTGGTTTGCTTTGTGTTTTAGGTTTTTATTCATATTCTCTCTCTCTCTCTCTCTTTCTCTCTCTCTCTCTCTCTCTCTCTCTCTCTCTCTCTCTCTCTCTGATAGGGGAGAGAAATCGCTTTGGCGAACCCAGCTTGCAGCCAATGAACCCGCCTTCCAGATTGGTGTGAAGACAGAAGTGAGGTGGGGGGCGGGGAGGGGGTGTGAGAGATCCTGGGAGTGAGAGAGAGAGAGCGCGCAAGAGAGGGAGAGAGCGAGAGAGAGAGAGAGAGAGAGAGCGAATAAGAGAGAGAGTAAGAGAGAGAGAAGAAGAAGAAGAGGAAGAAGAGGAGGCGGCGGCGGCGGCGGAGGAGGAGGACTAGTGTGGGGTGGAAAGAAAGAGTGAGAGAGAGCAAGTTAAGGGGAGGGGGTGTAAGAGCCAGCGAATTCTTTTTCTTTTTCTATTATTATTTTGACCACTCCCGAGTTGCGCCCATGCTCTTGTCAGCTTCGTTTTAGGCGTAGCATGGCCAGGCAGAAGAAAATGGGGCAAAGCGTGCTCCGGGCGGTCTTCTTTTTAGTCCTAGGGCTTTTGGGTCATTCTCACGGAGGATTCCCCAACACCATCAGCATAGGTAAGCGCGAGCGAGCCAGCCAGTCGGGCCAGGCTCTCCTGCACCCGAGACCACTGCCCCGGCAGGGCTACTGCGGCCGCGAGACCCTGTCCTGCATGATCTGGGGAAGGGGACTGGGGACGGGGACTGATAGAGATTGTGGGGATCTGAGCCCCGACGAGCTGGCTGTTCTAGGGAGCATCGAGGAAGAGAGACGGGTCTCCCGGGGCTGGTGGGGGTGGACTGCCGGGTTTTTCGAGCTAAGACGAGCACCAGAGGCGAGCAGGAAGCCGCGATGCTGCAAGGGGCAAAGAGTCGCGGCTTTTCGGCTTGCTGCTCCGGACTTTGCCATGGCGTGCGTGCAGCCGCTGGAAGTTGTCCCAGGGTGATGCCGCTTGTCTGGCCGCGCCAGGGCGCGTAACCCGGACACGGGGCGCTCCGTCTCGCGTCTCGGGCTCCAGGGAGACAGGCTAGTGCTGGAAAACGTGGAGCCCACTTTAGATCCCCTAGACCCGGGCAGCAGCCAGGGTCGGTGGTGGATAGGGTAGGAGGTGGGGGTGAGACAAGGAGCTGAGCGGACGGGCTAGCGGGGAAGTCACGCAGACCACGAATTCATGAATTGCCGCTGTGTCTGTCTGAAGCCCGGCTCCTGGGCGCCTGGAGGGAATTCTCTCGGCTTCTGTCTGTATTTACAAGTCAAGAAGTTAGAATTGTTGTCATTACTGAACCAACCCCCAGTATTTTCACGGGGAAGGATGGCTATGGGGAACAGAATGGGGCAGCAGGGGAAATAAAATTTTTGTTTTTCTTCCCAACCTTTCCCTTTACCCCAGAGGAAATGATGAACCAGCTGTGTGGATGGTGGGGGGGTGGAAAAGAAAAGAAGGCTACAGCCTAAGAAAGAACGAAGTCCCACTCTTGATTCCTTCGTCCTACCCCAAGACGGCCCCCTCTTCCCTTGCTCCCTTCTCTCCAGCCTCTTCAGTCTAGAGAAACCAGGTTTCTCTTGGCCGATATCTGAGTTTACAAGTCTTGAAAGACACACAGGTTGAATATCAATCCTCAAACACGCACCTCGGTATCATTGAGAGGTATCTAGTATCTGTAGTGTTCCCCAATTTCTAACCAGTCCTGGGGTGGGGAGACACAAGCCAAATCTCAGTTCCCTTTGCTTATAGGTGGACTTTTCATGAGAAACACGGTGCAGGAGCACAGCGCTTTCCGCTTTGCCGTGCAGTTATACAACACCAACCAGAACACCACGGAGAAGCCCTTCCATTTGAATTATCACGTAGATCACTTGGATTCCTCCAATAGTTTTTCTGTGACTAATGCATGTAAGTAAATCTGCTTTTCCTCCCTTTGGGACCTTGGGGACGTCATTTGTATCTTTCTTGTGGCGCTTGGGGTCCGTGTGTGTGCTGGGGGCTGATTGCCTCAGTAGACATTTTAGGGGCTCTAAGCAATCTGGTTTCTTGTTGCAAAAATCGACTCTGAAGGATACTGCCCAGGGGCTCAAGGCAGTGGGCAAAACTCTGTTCTAAATAGTGTTTGATGAAAAAGTTTCATTTTCCTCCCTGCTAACCCCAAGTTCCCTCCCCAACACCCTGTTTTTTTGCTGGGGAAAAAAGAAAGAAAGTAAAAATAGCATGGTTGTTCAAAGAAATTTCTTCAGATGGGATTTTAAAAAGAAGCAGCAGCATCTTGATTGAGTCAATTCAGGATGTACATTACTTGACTGTTAAAGCTAGTGCCTGGCTGTAGGAATGAGCTGAATTTGACAATTGCCCAAAAAATGTAGGAACCAAATATGAGAAATTCTCCAAACAAGTGACCTTGAGAGACTGATCATGCTGGGTCCCTTGACCTCTTTCTGTCCTAGATTATCACCTTTCTTACTGAGAGAGCTCTGATAGGAATTGATAAGACTACAAACTGATTGCAAGTGATGAATGCCTAGCAAACTGAGGGGAAGGGAGAAGACAGTGATCAGGTGATTATTTGAAAAGCCAGTTTTGCCTCCCCTAGTGTTGCTCACCCCCCTGATTGTTAAGGACAACACTGTTCTTAATTTAGAGCAAGGGACGGGGGAGGGGAGAAGTCTTGGAGCAAGAAAACTGAATATCAAAAGGGAGGAATTCCATCAGCCCCAAAGCCATTTCTGAAATCCATAGTTGTACCCAATGATTGTTCCTCTGGAAACGGGGCATTTTGAGAAGTAAAAACAGAGGAACCCAAATGGCTAGTAGCCTGTTGGACATATGGTTTTACTTGAATGGAATATTTTGAGAGAAAGACTGAGAATTGTGCATCTAAGCTGATTTCACTAAAAGTTTTCACAACAATGAGGTTTGTGATGGCATAAAATATATTTTGCTCTTATAGCTGATGTAGTTTGGAGTTTGTTTTTTTTTCTTTTTCTTCCATGAGAGAAATATTTATGTTTGGCTAGGTGGAAACTTTGTATATGACTTTCTTTAAATCCTTCTGTCTCAAACAGTATGTGATTTCCAAAAAGCTGTTGAAAGGTTCCCCAAGGACACAGGTTCCTTGGATTTGAAGACTTGAGCCAAGGGGTTGGCGGTAATGTACTTTGCAAGAAATGTGACAGTTATCAGCTTCAAGAAAATTTTAGCTGAAGGTACAAATCCTTATATGAACATTGTGGGGAAGTGGCAGGCCCACGAGGAAGTCAGCTACTCCTCCCAGCGGAGCCAAGTCCCTTAGATGGGGGTCGCCACAGAGGATAAGAAAATTGATAGGAAATAGAGATAATAAAAGAATACACAGAGACTAAGGTATAGTTTATAGTTTTATATAAAAAGATCAGAATAATCACAGCGGGGTATTTAGGAGACTAAACCATTTCTCCGTGAATGGTTTAGCAATATGGTTAGATTTACATAGGTTTTTATATTCACATGTATCAATTACCAGTTGTCAGGGTAATATATTTGCATATCAGGGAATGCAGTTGCTATGGGAACGGGATTATACAGGTAGTGGGTTAGGGTCAAAAGTCTTCTCAAAGGACTTCTAACAAGTTCTAATCTCTTTAGGGGAACAAACAGGTACAAAATCTTTTAAGGGCTAACTTCTAAGTTCTGAGAGGTAGTTATCAATTAACAAAGGTATAACAAAAGAGGTATAGTGACTCTGTATTTCTTTGATTTAGTTATTGTGGACTTAAAGGTAAACAGACAGGAGAAAGCAGGAAACCCATCTCTATAAAACAGGTTGTTTATAACACAGGGGCATGTCTCTGGGCAAAGTGCATTCATTGTCTCCGGCTCCCATCCTGTGGGCCAGATATTTACCTTTGTCTTGTCTTTCAACACAAAGGGAAGCCCCACAGAACATGTTCTAAGATACTCCACATTTGACATTCTTTTAGCTTTCCAACATTGACAAAAATAGGAATTTATTAATTCCAGCTAAGTGTGAAAGTTACAAAATGTCTATCTATACTTTGCATCTTATTTTGGTAATCCCAGCCTGTCTCCACAGCATTTACAACACACATGTGACTCTTAATCCTGCAGCACTGTGATCTCCTCAAGAGACTGAATCTCAAATGCAGCTTCCAAAACATCAATTAGAACATGTTTAAAACCAAATACATGAAACTACCAGGGTTATCATTAATAATGAATAATATTTATTTCAACTCCCTTCAGCATCTTTTCACTGATGAGGAATGGGGTATGAGAGCCATTTGGCTTCTCGGGAATGATTGATTCCCAAGGTTTTTGGTTCTGTTTTTATGGTCAAACCAAATTGACACCTGCCAACTCAGGGCTGTCAGAATCCCACTCAAAGAGCAATCAGAAATGACCCTTGTCATGTGAAAATCTCAGTTTTAGGAATAGGCAATAAGTCATCCATATTGGTGTTGAGTAGCCTTAATGCCTTACCTCTCAGGGCAATAAAAGAACAACCATGGGAAAGGAAAAGAAATTGATCAAAATCTCTCACCTTGAATCCACAGCACTTCTACTTACAAGTCTGGGTTACAGCTAGGGGCTTGAGAGTTGGGGAGAAGGGGTGTGGCTCACTGGGAAACAAAACCAAACCAAAAGGTGACCAAATATATGTATGCATGGGCACAGACACATACAGGGGAAATATCTAGAAACCAGTGATGTGTACCCAGCTGCCTGTTGCACTCTCAGACTTTACAGCTCAGGAGACAGAGGAGAAAAGCTGTCATCTTCTCTGGTCCCCGAAACAGTCATGTCCGAGTGTCACAATCATTGAATGAGGGCCAGATCTCAAAGCAGTCTCCGGCAGCTGCTGATGGTAGCCTCGTATGAGAAAGATGACTAGTCTAACTATAGTCGATGAATGCAGAAACTAATGATTTCCAGGAGCCAGGGAAATCCTGCAGGTGTATCTCATTTCTTCCCTTGGCTTTGATTGTTCTTTTTCTTCTGGAAGCGGAAATCATATATTTCAGATGTTGGCCTACAATTCTAGTTTAGTACTGGCACCTGGCAGGTGACCCCAGATTCCATACCTCCTATTGACTGCCCTGATTGTACAAAGAAAAACCTTTGTATCCTCTGGCCCGCCCTTCCTTGGAGACCTAGGGAAAGTTTGGGAAAACCCCAGATGAGTCCAAATCTGGTCACCCGCTTCTCCTATCTGGTCCAATATGGAATGGGCTGGCAAAAATTAAAGAAACATTCCCCTGTTCCAATGCAGAATTCCTGGTTTCAGCTTCCCCAGCACTAGAATTGATCTCTTCTCATGATCTTTCCTGCACCCTCAATCCTGAGGCAGGCACACACTTTCTACAGTATGCAGCCAGGTATACAGGCAGACAGATAGGCAAAGAATAAACAAAGGGTAAGTCCTTTTGTATGTGTGTCTGCTCTCTGCTCTCCCTCTGCATTGCTCCCCAACCCCGACAATGTACCAGAAGGTTTCTTTGCAATGAATCCTAGCCATCAGTTATTTAAAGACTATTGTTCAGTAGCAACCAGTTTTGTTTTTTGTTTTGTTTTTGTGAGGTTTTTTTTTTGCATAACCCCCAGGAGGTTTGCTTAAGACAGACTTCAACTTTATTCTGTGTCTTAAGAGGTCAATAAAAGCTCCCTTGGCTTTGAAAGTGGTTCATTCGGAATCTCAGCTCAGAGGTGAATTGAAGTTTATCAGACAGACTCACCTGATTTGGAGCACATGTTCCCTTTTCATAGGGATTAATAGAGTTTGCTGCCTTACTTTTCAATTTAGCTAGATAACCCCCCAGAAAGGAGAATGATGCAAATATTTTGGTTTCAGGATACATGCATTCATATAGAAACACAGGCACTCATATACACATGATTACTATATATGAAAAGATGTACACACATGCAAGTTACATATTTGTTTTTTAAAAAACAGATTTTATCATCCTAGGGCTTTGGGAAAGGGTGGAAACACCAAGAAACTGCTGGGTCCCATTGGGTGTCTTTGCTGCCCTGCTTCCCCGGAAACGCTGCTGATTCCCTTGAAGTCCCCTCCTGTGTCTTGCTGCTGTGCACTTGTAGTGCACTCCACACTACACCGCCCCAGCCTCTGCAGTGTCAGCTCATTAGCACACAGATCTCATATTCCCTCTCCGCACTGTCATTGCAAAAATTGCTGTTATACACCTTTACAGCCAACAAATGTGCTCGTGGATTACGCACTGTTTGCAAGAAGCAAGGAAAAGGCAAATGTAACCTTAAAGGTTATTCACCACGGAATTGAGCTCTGAATGCATTGGCTTAAATAAAAATCTGTTGATGGGGGTGCAATGGTGATGGTGGTACTGAGAGTTGGACTTAGGAGTGCAGGCTGTAATGGAGCCCCACGAAAAATCTCTTTTGCTGGCTAAACCTAACCGATCAGCTGCAAATTTTTATTCCATTAATTTTTTTTCAATCCATTTGAAATATACCTGGTAACTGAGAACGCACTCCTTTTATAACTGAGTGCATTTCGTTACCAAGTGTACTTATCCGAGACAGGTTTCGGTTTCCTGCCTACAGAGTCACAACGTCATTAACTAATTATTCTAATTGCCAGGATCCATTTAACCATTTAGATCCATTTAGGAAGGAAATGTCTCCCTTGATCCCATTCTCTGCAATTTGGTGGGTTTGTGTTTGCTTGGTTTAGTTTTGGTGTTTATCCCTTCCGTATAAGCTTTGAAACCAGGGTGAAGACCCCAGGATCAAAGCTGCTGTCCTCAAACAGATCTTCCCAACTAACCAATGTCTACTGTTCTGGCTTCACCTCCCACCCTCACACCCCTGTCTTTGTACCTTTGCTGCTGTCCCTCTCTCCTCTGTCTGCTGGCCAGCCATCAGTAAGCTCAGTGGCTTAGCTCACTTCTCAGCCCCTCTGGTCAGCTGGCTTAGCCCACTGAAGCACGAAGAGGTTGCCTCAGTGGTGCCAGTGAAAGATTTAAGTCACATTCTCACAGGTTTATTATGTTTTTTAAAATCTATTTTTTATAGGGGGAGGAGGGAGGAAGGTGATGCTGTTCATTTGGGCCATAAAAATAGATGGCAATCAGCAGGCTATAAAGGTGAGCTTCCTGCAAAGTGCATTACCTCCCCTAGAAGGAAGCTTCCCATTGATCTGCTAAATGTGGCGGGGGGAGCGGGGTGAGGGGGGGATTGAGGGGAAGGGGAAGGAGCAAAGAAAATTATTATGTTCTCCATCTATGATTACTGCAAAAATGAGCCCTGGTTTTTCTGCCTCTCTGCGGTTTTAACTTTTTTCCCCCAAATGAAACTAGTTTTCCACAGCCCCGTACTTCTGCCTTTCCAGAGGTTGTTTCCTTAATTCTGCAATTCCCTCCTTAGTCCCTAAGATTGAATTGAAATAGTGAGGGCTGCTTGAGATTTTTATTATATGTTTTTGGCTCCTGATATATTCTTAAATTTCATTGTTATGGGTAGTCGGAGGTGATTGGCTGGTTTCTTTTTTAACAGACTGAAAAATAAATGAAGCTGCTGAGGAGTCATCATTATTTGTCTTCCCTTGTGGATAAGAGATTTTAATGCAATTGGTTTAAGGATTAAAGAACAGCATGGATTTTAAAAGAGGACCAGAATTTTAGAAATAGAATTCATAACTTTGGATGAGGGGAATAAACATACCTATCCAAATGATTTCCCTTTGAACTTCTTAGATTGGAACTGCAAAATATATTTGAAGGACCTTTTTGTAAAACTTTCTATCTTCTACAAAGGTTATGAAAATCATCTGTATACTTTACCTGCTCCATTAAAAAAATCAAGGTCTGACTTTATTCCTTTGGTTTTGATACTTTGGGTCTAATTAGATGAAATGTCCACAGGAGGGTGCAACGAAAACCCCACGTGGGGGCGATGGGTATTCTTTAGCAGGAGTGTGGGAGTTGTGCAGACACAAAAGGAACTCCTTCCCTCCTGGGAGCTGCTCAGGAAATGTCGGAGCTCCAGACACAGAGCTACAAATAGCCTCAGCCTGTGTGTGGGATGAGTCCTGAGCTAGGGCAGCAGCCCCCAAAAGGGGTCAGTCCTTGCCAAAAGGTTAACATGGACAGAATTTGTCTTCCTCCTAATTCTACCTCTTCTATTGCCATTATTTTCTCCTCCTGTTCTATCTTGTCCAGCTCATCTCACTGCCTTTTGCTGGTCTCTAACTGCCTCCTCACTGACTGGCCCCTGATTCTGGTATCCCATCCACACTAAACCTACCTAGGGATTATTTCCTACCCTTTACTTTTCCAGACCTAATTCTCCTTCTCCATCAGAATATCCCTATTCTTGGTTTATCCTCCTGAGGGTTCACACTTTACTTTGGGAGTGACAACTTTTTATCTAATACAGGAATATAACTGAAAGTGGCAGATAAAGGGTTAATACACCTAACAGAGGAGTATTTGCTTTAAAACCAGGGACTATAGGAAACACAATGCCTCAATTTCAAGGAAAGATACTTCAATGGGAACGTTTCTGGATATGATGCACATAGTGGCTGTTCACTCTACCCAAGCCAAAGATCAGCTGGTTTTGGTCATGGAAGGTCTTTATAGGCTAAAGTACAAATCTACCTGCATATAGGTCGGGTGTAAGTGCCCCCAAAGCATAGGCAGGTTCAGCTTCTCTATGTTGGATCTAAAAGCCTTTGGGGTAATTGGGAAAGCTGCCAAATTTCATAGGGATTCATTTTATTAAAGAGGCTGTTGGAGAGTCTGAAGCTGCCTATGTGAGCACTGGCAGGAGATGCACTGGCACAGAAAGAAGGTTATAGGAGAGGAGAAGGTGGGAGGGAAGCTGGGTCTCAGGCTGAAAGTTTCCTTTCCCTGGGATGGCATGTGGAATATCATATTTAAGATGCAACATCTCTCTCACAGTCACTAAATAGTAGCTCTGGGGGCACTTGGAAGCCTAGCTGAGCAGTGTCTCCTCCTCCCTTCATCCCTTCTTTGCCTGGTCTCAAGCATACACTCTGGCCTCTCTTCCAATGGAAATAATCAGCATACTCCCCTGGATTTCCATTTGAGCATTGGTCAGAGAATTAGGTGTTTACATCCCTCCCTCCATCTGGACCTCACTATTCCTCAGTTCCTATCACTGGCTTCTTAAGCAATTATCCTCAACACAACCATCATTTGCCCTTATTTGGAGGGTAGAGGGGAGCAAGGATAAGAATGAGGAAACACAGCTGGTAATAATCCCTCAACCCTATGGGGCACAATTTAGTGAAGAATAGTACTTCTTAATGTGCACAACAGTCACCTAGGATCTTGTTAAAATGAAGATTGTGATTCAATAGGTCTGTGATGGAGCACAAGAATTTGCATTTCTAACAAGCTCCTAGGTGATGCCAATGCTGCTGGTCCTTGAACCACACTTTGAGTAAGAAGAATCCAGAGCAGGGAGACTGATCACAAAGGAAAAGGTTCTCCCAGACGAGCTCTTGCCCACGTTTGTACCTTCTTGCCTTCCAAAGAAGGTTCTGTAAGAGACATATTTGACTCATTCTGACTCAAGGATGTCTCTATCATATTCCCAACAACCCCGTGTCCATTTCAGCCAGGTCTGTAGGTGGCATGATTAGATGTCTGATGAGAGCATTTACTGGGTTGTTTTTTGTAGGGACGTGGAGTGAGGACTAGAAGGCAGACTGAAAGATGAGGTAGCTCATGAGCCAGGGTGACAGTGTCTTGGCTTCTTGCCACACCCCAAAGTGCCCCTTTTAGAAACAACCTGCCCAAGAGAGCTAAGGTTGGCATGCGGTTCCAACTCCCTTTCCATTTTGCTTCTCTGGGTCAAGGCATGCCAGAAAGAGGCATGTAACATCTGCTCTTCAGCTGTCTGACTTCCCTTAAACAGGGTTAGAAATAAGAAGTACAACACAACCTGAATTCTATCTGGTTCCCTATGAGACTGAAAAATTGACTCTATTTTCAAGGCCTGTGCCAGGCACTCATTGATGGGAGGGAAAGGAAGTAATGTCACTTTCTAATAGATCTGAGCCAAGGACTGCTCCAGGGAAGTCATTAAAAGCTTACTCAGTGTCACTTGAGGGCTGCAAAATGACACCTGATTTCCCCCCAAAATGTTGCCCCCCAACAGTCTGCCATTAGTCTGAAATTCCACAAATTCATTTATTTGTGTTACTGCACTGAAAGCCTGTGCTAAAAGGCAAGTGTGCTATCTGAAAGGGAATGAGTTCTGTCCTATCAGCCATTAATAATTCAACCAGAATTCTTTGTTCAGATTACCACCTGTTACCTTGCAGGATCCTCAGAGGGTGCTTTCCAAGATTGGTAAGTAGCACAGAACAAGACACCTGCCTGAGGAAGAGGGACATCAAATGGATGGTGGGCATTCAGGGGGGGCACTGGGAGGCCCTTGAGGATGAGGAGGATTCCCTCAAATAGACTTCACCTACTTTTCAACATTTGACCTTCTCCATGAATAAATTCTGGTACTTTATTCACTAATATTTTAGTTGCCTTTGACTATTTTATATTTTAGTTGCTTTTGACCCATCAAGTTACACCCTTCTGTTGGTAGTGGGCCTGCTGCCTGTTCTGTGCATGGTTGTTTGCTGCAGTAGATAAATTCAGCCTCAGGATACTCCACAATTATTGTGGGAAATTTTCAGAAGTAAAATCAGTTTGTGATGGGGGTGGTGGTTTTTTTTTTTTTTTGAGACAAGGTCTCACTCTGTCACCTGAGCTAGAGTGCAGTGGTATCATCATGGTACACTGCAACCTCAAACTCCTGGCCTCAAGTGATCCTCCAGCCTTAGCGCCCCAGGTAGCTGGGACTACAGGCATGCACCACCACACCTGGCTCATTTTTCTATTTTTTTTAGAGATGTGGTCTCATTCTTGCTCAGGCTGGTCTCAAACTCCTGGCCTAAAGCAATCCTCCCATCTGGGCCTCCCAAAGTGCTAGCCACCACCCCCGGCCTAGTGATGTTTTTGTAAGCTTTTAAAACTTGTTGTAATCAAAAATAATCCCCTCTCAATCACTCATTATTGGCTGATCTACCTTGCCAGTTACTCATTGCAACCAGGGCTCTCATCTTTGCAGCTGCCCAGAAAGGGGTCAGGCTACCAGCAATGGATGAGATAGGAAGGGATCAGAACCCAGCCCACAGAGGGTAAGTATAGAGTTGCGGGTATGGGTGTGGGTGAACACCCTTGTAAATTTAAGGTAGAAAGGCCACTAATATCCACAATCAGCCAGAACTTGTTACAGATTCTCAAATATCCTTATATCTCATTGCAATTTCCAAAGCAACTTGTTGATTAGTTTAAAACAGGTTTTCTTGAATTGGGCCACTTGCATCAGAATCACCAGAGATGCTTGCTAAATATGAATTCCTGGGCCATACCGCGGATGTATTGAATTAGAAAATATAAGGATAAGCCTTTTTGACAAGCTCTATGGGTGTTGTTAATGCACACCCAATTTGGGAATCACAAGTTTAATAAGCCCTGGTACTGCAAAGATTACAGATCCATATCGAATATTTATTCAGCACCCTCCAAACACTAGGTATTGTGCCAGGCACTTTCATATATGTTAGTTGTCTATGTAAGTGAAGTGCTATTGCAGCATTAGTGAGTTTGGCTCTCAGGCTGGAAATCCAAGACTTGAAGGAACTAAGAGACTAGCCTCAAGTCACAGTCTCTGAGGGAAACAAAGCAAAAATGTTCTTTGAGGTGATAAGTAGAGACAAGGGAATGATTTCTATTTTGACAATTCTTCCCTTCTTTGTTTGTTAGCTAATGATTGATCCTCAGCCATGCTATAAACTAGATGTTATGGCAAATGCCTACCCATTTATTAAAAATAGATGGATTGCAATCAGTTCATATAGCATTCATTGTGCCCTTCTGCCCATCCTTTCTATCAACAAATCTAAAACCAGAGCTGAATTAATAATAACTACCATTTATTGAACCCATACCACATGGAAGGCACTGCACTAAGCATTTTACCTGCCTTATCTCATGGAATCACAACATTGCCAAAAGGGAGGAACTCTCTTCCCCATTTTCTAAAAGAGGAATCATAGGTGGTTCAACACGTGCAAGCAACTAGCTCAAGATCACACAGCTGGCTAAGTAGTGGAACCAGAATTCCACCTGAGATCTTTCTGCCTCTAGAGCCTGAGTCAATTTCAACTGGGGTTGAAATCTCAAATGATTATAGGGGCCAGGTAGATCACATTAATGTATCCACATTAGGATTTGGGCTACATGTGTTATAATAGGGAGTGGTAGGGTGTATGGCAAACTAGAGAATCCATTCCCCTACCCAAAGACATTCAAATTCAATTATTTAAACCACTGCAGGACAAACAAAACACCGCAACAGGACCTGGAGTGATTGGAGGTGAAAGGTACAAGTGTCTGACCTCTGCACTACACTATACACCTCCCTTTAGCAGCTAAGTTACTGGTAGAGAGAAGCTCTATTATCTGGTAGTTATAACCACTGAGAACAGTGGAGAGAAAAGCTCTTCTTGGCAAAAATCCTATTTTGACTTTCTACTCTCAGTGCGCCATCAAGATATCTCAATACAGTAGGACTTTCTCTCCTATGTACACATATTTGTGGTCCTACGTTCATATACTGTATATCTAGTAGCCTTTCATGGCTGAATGGCCAGCTCAACTCTGACTAACCTTCCCCCAGGCAATGCTGAGGCCTGCAGCAAGGTCAGAGTGTTGGCATAGGGTCATTAACCAGTGATTAGCTTGTTAGAAGTGGTACTTCTGCCAGGGAAGGGGGGCTGCTTTTGGGTAACTACTTACATTCTATTACATGGAAACAGGCCTACAACTAGGAGGCCACTGGGTCAAGTAAGGATCTGTCAACAGTCATCCAAGGTAGGAGCTTCCCATATACTCCAAGAGGTTCCCCAACTTCAGACCAGAGTCCAAAATAGAGATGGAGTTGCTTGGAGTAAGTTGCTTGGAGTTGTAAACTGACCTAAGTGAAGCTAGCCGGTCATTCACAATCATTAGATAATTTTTGCTGGATAATCAATAGCATGTCATAGTTAGAGTGAGGGCTACAGGTCTTCTCCCCATAACCTCACTGAGGCTTGTATAAAAGCAAGCTTCAGACAAAATTCTGCTCCTTGTTAAAATAATAGCAAGCAGGCACAAAACAATTGGACAGTCTGTTTTGTAGGCTCAGTCACGCCCAGCTTCCTTTCCTTTTAGGTGCTCTAACAGCACCTTGTGTGAAGGTTTGCTTGAGGCAGACAAGACAACATTCTAGTGGCAGGATTCAGCTAACCAAGAATCCTCATCAGTAGCTGCCCACAAGACAATTTATGAATTGAGCCTAGGGTACCATTTCTAAGGGATAACACTACAGGGCTTATTAGATCCTTATATCTTCTTTCTGCTAGTTTGAGAACACCTCAACCATCTTTCTAGATGATCTACATATACTAAACATTATTAATTTCACCAATGAGAATTTTAATGTTAACTAACAAAGCCTCTGGTGTTCATTGGAGATAAATACCGGAGGTGATTGAATAACCGCTTCTTGATTAGAATTTTTTAAATGCCAGACAACCACTCCAGGACTGTGCATTTCCCCATGAGGATAACTGACCAACTGACCACACATATGGTGTACATTAAGACAAATCCACATATATACAACACAATTTATGTTGAAGTCTTATAAAGTAAATTACAGAAAATATAACATTTTGGATACCATGTTTCTTATGGCCTTGGGAAGCAGTAAAAGGGGAATTAGGCAGGTGGTGGAATGAGCAATGGGTCAGGAATTAAGAGATCTGGGTTCCAGTCTCAGCCCTTTGACATCAGCTTCCTGGATGACCTTGGACAAATCACTCCTGTCTCCATTTCTAGTTTTTATCATTTGTAAAATGGAAAGGTTCCTCTGCAGGTTCTTCTGGATGATCTCTCAGACTTCTATCTTTGACATCCTGTCATTAACTCTTGTCCAATTCTTACCACTTCACTTTATTTCTTACTGAGGAAAGACTATCCAAAATGAAGCTCCTCAAATTCTTCTATATCTAGAAATTTATCTTCATATTCATTTATTATCTGCCTTTCTAAGACTCTCTGATAAATACATTAAATCTCTGAAACCAATTGACAGTGTTTCCAGCCAGTCATGACTTATCCTTGCTCATCCCAACTCTTCCACATACTAGCAGTATTTAACTTCATTGTGCCTCAGATTCCCCAATTATAAAATGAGGATAATAATAGTTATTACCTCATAAGGTTATTGAGAGTTTTAAATAAAAGAATTCACAAATCCATGTAAAGTACTTAGAACAGTACCTGGCATATTATTTTATTATTAATATCATCATTAGCCTAAGATCTTTTTGAGCTTTTTGTCCTAGAAATAGAAAGCTACCTTCGTTTGGAAAGTAAAATCTCTTGTCACTTTGGGGACCAGATTTCCTTCCTGAACACCCATCCTCTGAGCCTGTTTATAGTTCTCAGTTCTTCTGCAAACCCAAGATAATTTTTTTCTTCTAAGAAAGCCATCATAGCGCTCCTTCAGATTACTATCTCATCACCCTGACCTTGTAAATGTCTCACCCAGGCATCTAAATTTGCCCACCCATTTTACTTACCTCTTGGCAGCGACAGCTACTCAGATACTCTGTGCTCAAGGAACTCAGAGACACACATTTCTGCATAATCTAAGGGCTAATGGGTTCAAAGAAAGACCTAGAGTCTTTTTCCTAAAGAAACAATCTTCATATCTAATTCCATCTGTTTCCAATTACAAAATGAGTCATTTTTTCTATTCTTTTGTGACAATTCACTATTCAAACAGTACACAAGCAGCCCCTCTTGACTTCTAAAAGGCCCAGTAGGCATCCACTTGTCCTCTGAAGGTAGATTAAGAAGAAAACACTTGGGCCAAGCAGCCGGGGGACTGACTCTGCAGTCAGGCTCTAGAGCTTGTCTTGGAAATGGGGCTTTCCACTGAGAAACACCAGGAAAAGCAGCAAGAAATTGTTCAGAGCCTCCCTGGAAGAAGTCCCTTCATTTCCTTGGGCACTGCAGGGCATTAGTGAGTGAGCTTTCTTCCTAGGCCCTGGAGTCAAGAACCCAGAGAACAGGAAACTGTGGATAGAGAGATCCTATGAGGAGAGGAAAACCATGAGGAAAGTTGAGCTTTCTCCCAGGTAAAGAGATCTGGAACTGCCTAGCTCTTCATACATTCACTCCTGGCCCTTGGGTTTTGCACCTAACTCTCTGGAGCAATAGGGTGTTGTTTAACCCTTGCTTCATGGAAGGCTGTTTCTCTTACTTAGTTTGGGAGCTACCAAAGGGCAAGGAATGGCACTAAAGTAGACTGCCTGCATTTGAATCTGGGCTCTCTTACTAGCCATATGACCTTGGGCAAATTGCAGAACCTCTCTGAGCCTCAGTTTCCTCTTCTGTGAAATGAGGATGAATATAGTAGTAAACTGCCTTATAAAGTAGTCATGAAGATTGATATCATATAATATCTACCATGATGTCTAGCATATAGTGTTCAATAAATGGCAGCTATCATTAACAGAGTAGTGAAGTAGTTGGTAAAGAATAAAATTAGTCAAAACCAAACTGTGGAAGAGATTCTTCCCATCTGTAACCATCCCCAAAGCCCTCCACATCAGCTTGTACCCTCTGTGAATCTGTAGCTGAAAAGAGACTGGATGGAATCATCTTTAAATACTCACAATGCTGCCACAGGCATAAGGGATTTGCTTTGGAGCAAAAGAGTAGAGGAAGAAAGAATTGACTTGATGCCTCAAAAAGCCAATGCATACACACCACTGGGCTTAATCATGCCACCATTAAGTGGAATTGTCCAGAAGGACGTGATCCCTTCTGATTTTTTCCTCTTAATTAAATATGATTTTATTATCCAAAGCAGCAGGGATAGTAACATGATAACTTTGGCATTTGATGGCTTGAAGGAAAGAACAATTCTTCTTTTCATGTGTTTAAAGTGGGAGAGTAGAAAAGTCAATCCTGGAGTCTTCATTCAGACAAGGAAAAATGTGCCAATTGGGCCCTTCCAGGCATGATTTTTCTGAGTTTTTAAATTAAGGATGATATGTGGATGGAAGTTTAGAGCATATCTGTTTGAGTGGATGGATTTTCTTCTTTTGATGTTACTTACCTAAGTCAGACTGAAAATAGCAAAGGAAGGAGATTTGGAAAAGGTTAAAAGAGAAATTTTGCTAATGTGATTTTCCAGCATTTCAGTCTCCATTCTCTTCAGAGTAAAGGTTAACTAGCTGATTCCACAAGCATAGATTCACTAGAAAGGATCCTGCTGAGGACCACCAGGCTTTTTTTCTCCACTCTCTTCCTGTGTATTCTGGGGCTGATCTAACAGCATGCTGTCTTCAGCAGGCCAAAACCTGGGTGAAGACCAAAGGCAATTCCCCCCCCCCTTCATCTCCCAGGGTTCCCATGCTCCACCAGCATCACCTCCTCTTCTCATTTCCTATCCAAGCCCATTGCTTATTGTCTTGTGGGATCATTAATCTTTTTTTTTTTCAGATGAGAATACTGAGGAACAGAGAGGCTAAGTGACTAGCCAAAGGTCACACAGCTAATTGATAGCTGAGCTGGAATTATAATGCAGGTCTCCTAACTCTTGGCATTTCTCTAAGATGTCTCCCCAACATAATCATTCTAGTCTTAGCTTTCACTGCTGCACAGTGACATTATATATGAAAATGATAACCCTGTCAGTTTTAAATGGTTGGCAGAGAGGAAGAATAAATTCACAGCAAGTGAATTCGAAATGCAGTAAAGCACGAGTTTCAAGGGCCACAGTTAATGGTAGCTTCCATTTAGTGCCTCCAACATTAACCTGTCATCATTTTACCACCCTCTGATTTATAGTCAGGAATGAACAAAACAAAGTCTTGAAGTCCCTTTATAGATCACAGACTGTTGGAGATAGGTCAAGTAGTTCTAGTCTAATTACCTCATTTTGTGGATGAGGAAAGAGAGAACAAGAAGGGAGAAGAGATTTGCCAAAGGTGGTGCAGCTCCCTAGTGGCAGAAGTAAGATGAGACTCTAGACAGACAGATTCCCAGAATAGGGTCTTTTCCACCACATTTTGCAACCTTACCAGCAGGAAACTGTACTAAAGCAACACCACAGGTTTTATTACTTTACTGTCTTCCAGCATCTCTTTTTCTCTAAATTTCTCATATGTATAAGTCATATTACCCTGACTTAATTTTTTAAATGTGGAAAACATTTTTAATAATTATAGAAATTAAAATGTAAAATTAATTCATGCTCATTATAAACAAGCAAAACACTTCAAAAATGTAGATAAGAAAAATCACCCATGTAAATAAAATTCACCGCAAATTGGGTTTTAACATATATTCAGATTTGTATTATGTTTTTTCAGTTTATATTGGGAGCACTTTTTTCCAGCCCCTTTAAATGATCTTTAAAAATGTGATTCTTTAATATTTATAAATTATTGTGTCACATGTTATGACATATACATATATATAAAGCCATTACCTTATATACATATATATTTATATGTATAAATTTTTTAATATATTTATATATATAAAACCATTACCCAATTTTATGTATTTAGGTGGATTCCCAAGTCCTCAAAAATTTGATTTTTTTAATATTTATAAATTATTGTATCACATAGTTATTTTATTACATGTATGCATATTTAAACCATTACCTTATATACATATATATATATATAACCATTACCAAATTCTATGCATATAGGTGGATTCCCAATTCAGTGAGGCTTATGATTATGCCTCAACTTCCTATAATACTTATATTCTAGGACAGGTCTGAACACATAGAAAACACATAATAAACACTTGCTGACTTTTAGTTGCCTTGATCTTTTTGAAATGATCATTATTACTCCACCAGATGGGGCAACCAAAGTGAGAACTTGACCTTCCATCCTCTTTACAGTACATGTTACATAACTCAAGACAGGCAGTATAGCAATGGTGGTTGTGCTCAGAAGCCAGACTCTCTGGGTCTATATCCAGGAGCTCTCTCTTTCTAGCTGTATAGCCATGGGTGAGGAACTTAACCCATTCAAGCCTCAGTTTTTCTGTCTGACAAATGGGGAAATAGTAGTATCTGCCTGATAAGGTTGTGGTAAAAATTAAATGATAAAATATGTGGAAAGTACTGTTATATAGTGAACACTAAACAAATATTAGTTGTAATTATTATTATATTAGCCAAATGAAAAAAGCATCAGATGTGGAGTCAGAAATCCTGGGATCTTGTTCCATCTTTGTTATTATTTAGCCCTATGACCTTGCATGCATTATTTTATTGGTCTAGGTCTCAGTTTCTTCATCCACACTGTGGGAATAATAATGCCTGAGCTGTATACCTTACAGCAGTGTTATGAAGATAGAATGAGATAATAAATGTGAAAGTGCTTTGAAAACTACATGGTAAAATAGGATTTTTAAGTATGTAAAGTTAGATGCAATATGTGATTGTCATATGGTAAGACTGGAGATGCAGAGGGTATAGGCTACTAAGCTAAAGATACTGAACCCTGAAAGATGTTTTAAAATAAAACCCCTGATATTGGAAATATAGGCTGTCACAGGCAGAAGGGACCTTAGAATTCATCTAGTGCAACATCTTAATGCTATATGTAAGAAAAGAGATTCAGAGAAGAGAGAGCTCAAAGTCACAGAGCTAGTCACAGAAATGAGACTAGAACTCATGTCTCCTGGTTTTCCAAGCACAATACTAAAGCAATCAATCACTGTAGCTCTTTATTTGTTGACCTTTATCAAAAAAAGGAGTAAAGAAAAAAACCTAGTTATTTATGGAATCCAGGTAGGTAGGAACTGATTAATTGGGGTTTTACCACAAGGATAAGCCACATATAATATGGCTCTACTATATATTTAAATGCCAACCTCATTCCAGATGAGGGAGAGTAAGGGTGCAAGAAGATGATGGGGGAAGTTTAGTCAGGTGGGGAGAATGTCCTCAAACTTGGCCAGATTCCCAAGGGAGTTCTGTTGTCCCCAGCAATGACCGCTGCAGCAGATGGTCTTTCTTTGATTGTTAATATTTATCTTTGCAGTCAGTCCTCAGTTATGTGTTTTTGGAAAACTTAGTAAAGTAGATGAAATTGCCACTTGCTTGAAAATACAATTGCCAATTGTTTGAATGAAGCAAAATGATTGCAGTCAGAGGACTGTTTGTTTTACCCTGGCATGCATACAGCCCGTGTCAGGCAAGGGCTGCATCACTGATGGCAGCTCAGACATCACTGCATCCCCTGAATTATATCCCTCCAGGTATTCAGTAAATATACGTGTTGGATACTTTCATCTTTACGTTATTTTAGCAGAGATGAGAGCACATAAACACTTCCATCTGACAACATTTTCAAGTTCAACAGCACAGAAGGTTATTTTAAAAAGAAACAAGAAAGGAGTTTTTCAATAGCAAGCTCCAAAGGTGACTAAAAATGCCATCCAACAAGGCAGCCCGTTAAGAAATGTAGTGTGAAATGTGTTAATAGGATAAGCCCAAATGAGGTCTCACTAGAGCCTAAGCTCCAGAATTTTGGCTGCCTTCCCCAGCTGCCTCTGTGGCCCAGTGTCCATCAAGGTTCATCCCTCTCCCAATCCTGAAGTACTCCCTTTCCACCCTTCATCTGAAGGAGACCTATGGCCAGAGGCAGCTCACCCTCACCTTGTCATGCCCAGAACTCCTGCTGAGAGGGACTGCTTGCCTTGGCCAGGAAGCATCAGGGAAAGCAATTAGACAGCTCTGTGCCATGCTGCAGAGATCACTGGCTGCTGTGCCTAAAATGTTCCCCAGGTGAGGCCTGCCAAAATTGGGCCTCATGTGTCTGGAGTGAGTGGCCACAGTCTGAAATCAGCAAGGTGGAAGGAAAGGGGAAATGACCTTGTTCAGCGAGCCCGGTTATACCACAAGGGGCTCCCCGCTGGAAGCTTAAAAGGAACAAATTCCAGGCAAGTCAAAGTCAGGCCTACTTTACACAGTGGGAAGTAAACATATGGAAGCCCTTAGCCCAGACTTGGTGCCAGCTGAAAATATAAATACTGTCAGATAAGGTTCAATACATTCATGACTGCTGAGGGAGTGTTAGGTTATTAAGGGAAACGAGGCTGTTTGGGGACACGTTTAATCTCTGAGCTCAAAATCAGTGAGGACAACCAGATCCTCTGACAGCCTCAGTCCCGAAGATATACATGGTCTCAGAATTGTGATCGTGTTTTCCAATTAAGCTGGGAAAAAATAAAGATGTGGTATTTAGGGTTGGTTGGCTCAAACTGAGATGATAAAATCTCTGGTTTTCTCAGACTTCAGTTCTTCAACACTTATAAGGAAAGCAATACATTATGGAAGAAAAAGCCCTAGATTCCCCCCTTGCCCTACTACTATTAACTAGCTATGTAAGTGGCCACTTTTTCGCCTTCATTTTTCCCCACTTGTGAAATAAGGGCATTAGACTCAGTGACCTCCAAGGTCCTTTTTAGCTTTAACTATGTTTAATTTAAATATCATAAGGTTCCCTTATAGGGGGCCCTGCACCTTTCCTTGCCCTTCCTTGCTCAAGACGTCAGGGCCTTCAAGATGATCAAAAGACTCCCCAGACTCCACCAAGATGTCTCACTCAAGTCTAGCCTCTATAGCAGAGGCCCATGCTCTGGAATTTGTATCTCATGGCCTATTCCCCAACTCTCCAAGCCCCCAGTTGCCTTGCAAGGAGGTAGAACTGGTTAGATATAGGGGTTTTGTTTTGTTCAGTGCAATAGGCAATCTTGGGCTCTAAATAGTAAGAGGCAGCACTGTGTGGGCTTTAAAGTTAGAGCTTACTTGGGTTAGAATTCTGGTTCTGCCACTTCTAGCTATATAGCCTTCAGCAAGGTACCTAACCACTCTGCACTTCAGTTTCCTCATCTAGAGAATGACATTGATAATACTGCCTCCCTTGTAGGATGAATGTCAGGATGAAGTGAGAGAATTCGTGCCAATGCCCACCTGATGTCTGGCACATACTAAATGCTGCCACCACCAGGCATTATTTCTCCATTCTTCGCTAAGTAGATGTTGTGTTAAAAATCCAAAGAAATAAGTCAATAAATTTCGAGGTAGGAATCAAGACCATAACTTTTAAGCACTGGCAAATTATTTGTCTTCTTAGGGCCCTCATGTTTTGGTCCCTATGTTGGCATATTTACAATTTATCAGGGGCATTCTGGAAACTGTACAGGCCAATGAGAGCACTATTTCTGATAAGGGTGGCATTTGGGTAACCCTCCAAACCACACTATTTAGATGAATGCTACTTCCAACCTCCTCCTCGAGGAGCCAGTGCAGACTGTGGGGATCCCGCAGAGAGGGAAGTTCCAAAAAGTGACCCTTTGATGTGGCTCATGCACTCAGAGTACTGGACAATATTTCACCTTCCTATTTAAGGTGTTATAGTTAAACTGTAAGATGAGAACAAAGCCACAAGTTGCCCCTATCTCCTCCCTCCCTTCTCCAGTTTTCACTGAGTGAACACTGTGGAGGGAGAACTAAGAAAGAAGCTCAGCTTGGGTGTGGGAAGCTGGAAAGCTGCAGGTTGAGCCCAAACCTGTTTTAGAGACAGGAGGAAATAAAATTAAAAGGTGAAGCTGAGCTAGGACAAGATCAAAGTTAATGAAATTGCAAGAGAGGTTAATAAAGGATCATTAATTTATTCCTCAAATCCTGTGTTCCGCTGTTGGGTATGTGTTTGGGATTTGAGGGTACAGTGGGAGCAGATATCATGAAGAATTAACTTTTCTTAATGCACTCAAGTTGATTTATTATCAACAGTGTTAATTTTGACCTGGAAGCCTACACAGGTTACCTGTGGACGATTGCCCTTCTTAGTCTTTTCTGAGTGAGAAGCCCTCAAACTTTGGTGGAAAGACTCCAGTAATTAATCGGGATACTTGCATGAACATAAATGTGGCTGAACAGTTTAATGGTTCAGGTAAAGAAGTAAAGAGATAGAGAAGACCCCTAAAGGTATATACCAAGCCTAGTGTGAGGGAGGGTGAGAGAGATAGTGACCTGCACTGACTGGCAGCACTTTACTGGGAGCATCCATGAATGAAGGCTGGTAAAAAAAAAGAAAAAAAAACTACTACACAATGATATAAGGCTGACATTATTACTATACCCATTTTACAGTTAAAGAAACAGGCTCAGATCAGTTAAAGTGCTGTTCCCAGTAATTGACAGAGGTGGGACCCAAACCTAAGTCTAACCTTGTGCTCTTTCCATTCAACGTGCTGTCTCCATTTAACCAGCATTATAAGGGAATGAGTGGTTCCATCTTAGCTAATTTTCTAGATAACGGAAGCACATATTTTTTAGCGATGCAAGTACTATTTTTATTTTAACCATTTTTGAGGAAAAAACTTTCTACAATGCTTCACACACCTCCACGCCTTATTATGCAGAGTATACAGATTACTGTGCTTTTAATCTTCTATTTCCATAGCCTTCTATCTCTTCTCTCACTGTGGCTGACAACGTTCAGTACTTCTTGGTTACTGAAGATAGCACATTAGAAATGGGGTGTTCCTAAAAACAGACATACTAAAATGTGACAGCTGACAGTGAGAGAACAGCATGCAGAATCACCAACTATAAAGTACAGCAGTCTGAGGTTATTTCATGTAGGGGCAAATAGACCTAAGAGGCCAAGTAGCCTATTGAACAGCAAACTCAGTACTGGAATTGGAGTTCCCAGTAAAGACCCGGAATCATCACTAGAAAATGAAATTGTGTTCATTCTACTGTACTGTCATACCATGGGTAAAGGGAGAGGTCCATTCTGGCTGGGAGGAGTATTTTTTTCCCCTACTGGATATTGTTTAGAAATGTCTGTGCATAGTGATGATAAAAAAGCAGACTTTTAGATAGTTTATTATTGCCTTTAAATTTTTTATACACAATACACCGTCTTATCGTTTGTACCCTGGGCATTCCTACTGCCCCTGCCTTGGTATGCCAGTGCCCTAACTGTGTTTAAAAAGGCAGAGGGGGGTTTCTACTTGAGAAAGATTTCTATCTCAAATGGCTCAAGAGCTGATAAGTCTAAAGGGGTAAATCTTCACTGATCTGGAAAACACATCCCATGTAAAATGCATGGCAAATTATTATGTGTTTAGCCTGTCACTTCCCTTTTCTTGTCCCACCTGTAATTTCAAAGAAAAAAAAAACCCTACAAGCAAACCCTCCATAGGTTGCCATCCTATTGGCCTGCTGCAAGGATTTGGATCTTTTCAAATTCCAATCAGAATGGGCTCTGCTTTGCCTTCTCTATCTCTGTCTCCTCTGACCCGGCAAAGTTTCCCATCTTTCATCCTGTCACTTAACTAATGGTGTGTGTCCCTCTTGCATACATTCCATAGTCACCGGCTTCTTTCACTAGTGGAGTCGTCGGCGAGGTGCTCGGCAGATGGCTCACTGGCTGCCGTTCTTGTCCCCTCACTGCAGCAATCTGTTGTTCTAAATCAAAATGTTAATGAAAAATAAAAGAACGCAGCACCAATGTCTGTCTGACTTAAATTAATATAGAGTCATACCTTTGGAGGCAGGTTTTACTGGCACAAGGTTCTCCATACAGGCTACCCATATTGTGTGTGGCTTTTTTTCTTCTCTAATTAAAATTAAGCACTTTCATTTATCTGAGTCTCTCTTGGTACCTTCAACCTGTTCTTTTTAATAATAACAAAGGCCTAACAAACAGTAGATTTCAGTGTTCCAGGGAATGGCATCTCACCTGGTGGAACATAATTTTGAGAGATATTATATGTGATGTCTAATTATAAACGTGCTTTGATTAGATGCTGTTTTCAATACTGAAATGACACGTTTACTAAATGCTTCAAGTGCAGCTCTAAGTTAGGCATGTAGTTATTGAAATCTCTTCCAATCCATTTGTTTTAAAACTGCTCGCAAAATCATTGCTAATTTGCTACTTTATTTACAAGGGCCCTTCACTTGCTGTGTACTCAGCACAGTATTCATTTCTGCTGCAGCAACGGGACTGCTCCCTTGTTTAGAGAAAAATGTATGTATCTGCAAGATCATCTATGCAAGAAAAATTTTCAGCTTGGATTTAGAGAAGAAGGAACGAAGATAATGTTAACACACGTGGTGGGGTAAAATCAGCTCAAAATTTTAATTTGCAAAAAATTATAGAAACCAAAAGAATGGCAGTTTTAATCAATTGCAGAAGACCACACCTTTCATTTGTTCTTCTTATGACTCCTTTGGAGATACTCCTACAAATTAGTATTGGGAATAATAAGAGCTAACAGTGCTTCCTGCATATCAGGCACACTTCTAAGTGATTTACATTTATTTACTTTTTCAATCATAAAAGCTTATAACTAGATTTATTTCACAGATGAGGAAGCTAGGGCATAGAGAAGTCACTTGCTCAAAGTCATATAACTAGTAAGTGACAGAGGTAAGATGAACACAGCCTGGCTCCAGATTCTTCTAACTACTGTACCGTTCTATAATGGCCTGGAAGGGCCATGAATTCTAGTCTCCTTGGAAGTAAGCTAGTGTTTCTTTTCAGATTTGTAAGGGGCCTTCTTTGTTCAAACTGCTGTGTAAGTTTGAACACAGGAATAGTAGTCAGGCTACTACTTCAGTGGGGCTTGCTCCAAAATGCATATGCTATTTGCATGTGTCACTGCCATTAAGACTAAGGTGAGTTAGGCAAATCAAGCTGAGGGAGCAGGCACGCAAGCAGGAGAAAAGCCTGAGTTTTCAGGTGGGAAGTGGGGTACTAGTCATTAGGTCAATCATTTCAGAACTGTGCAGTAGTCCACCCAACAAGAGAAGACCAAAAGAGGTAAGGTCTACAAAGCCCACGTCTGAACTAGTCACGCAGGTAGGGACTCCCTGCTGGGACACAACAGGTCAAGTCACCCAGCTGCAGGCTCTGTGCTTCTCCCTACCTACAGGCAGGGCCACCACACAAACCAAACACCATTGTCATCCTTTCTCCTGCTTCTCAGAAGCCAGCTCAACTGGAAAAGCAAACAATATGAGGTGGTTCTCTCTAATTAAATGTATGCATCCCAGACTTATGAATTTTACTGGGGTATCAAGTTGTTCAAAACAAAAAGCCCTTAGTGGGAAGGGATTGAGTAGACAGGCAGTCATTTCCCTTGCTAAACCTCACTTTGGAGGTTGTATTTTTCTGGCCTTAGCAGAGACTAAATGAAAATATGAGTTGGGAAAAGGATATTTGCAGACAGCAGAGTTTGTTAAACAGAATCCCAAGCTGGGAGCCAGATGTCCTGGGTTCTAGCCCCAGTTTTGTCTCTAACAAACCATGACCTCTCTGAGTCTCAGTTAGATCCTCTGTGAAAAGATCCCAAGAGGGCCTTTCCAACATTAAATACTTTCTGATTTTAGCCTCCCCACTACTACATTTTAATGAAAGACCTCCTTAGAGGAAAAAAGAAACTCAGAGGATGATTTGACCAAATAAAGCAAAGATTTGAGCTATCTTGGGATGTTTCTGAGCAGTCAACTCAGACCACTTGAGTCAAAAAGTAGATTTCTTTTTGACCTGATCTCTCCCAGTTGATATCACTAGATAATTGCTCCTCTGAGTCATTGAATCATAGGCTCATTGAATCTCTGGGATGAAAAGGACCGTAAAAGGTCATCTTTTCCCACCTGCCCTTGGGGCTAAGCTCCCTTCTTTGTCCAAACACAGCTGGTCTAAGTAGTGGGATCAGTACCAGCTTCAGGCAGAAGGGGAGCTGTTCACCTGGCTGGATGGCACAGGTGCTAGATAGGCCCCCTGACCCTTGCTTCCAAATAGCTCTCCTTCCTGCTCACTGATACTGAGCACCTTTAACAGAGGGCCTTGACTTTCATTCTACACTGATGCTATATAAGATACAAATTGCCTTGGAAGAAGTAGCACTGTCTAAATTCATATCACAATGCATGGGACTCTATAGCAGATCTTATTATGAGGGCAGATTTCAATAGGAAAGAGGGCCCAAAGACACAGAATTCTTGAAAAGAGTGAAACAGACTTCAGTGAGAGGCAAACATTTTATAGAATGGGAAGAGAAAAAAAGGTAGCAGGTGCTAAAGTGGTAGACCAATAGAATGTGTAACAACTTGGAGTCAGATTTGGGTTTACACATCAACCCTGCCACTAACTAGCCATATTATCACATCCAAGACTCTTAACTTCCCTGAGTCTCAGTTTCCCAAACTATAATATGAGAATAATAATATCTACTACATACAGCTATTGATAAGTGAGATAATCATTCAAAGGCTTAATGACAGCATACTTGATTTAAGTACATAGGTACATTTTCAGCCCCAAATCTACAATGTTGCCATAGTTTGATGGCATTTGATGTATCTGTTCTTGATTATGCTTCTATAGCACTCACAGGTATGAATGATGTTGACGCCCAGGTCTGCAGCCACCAGTAATACTTTTAACTTTCTTAACCATTGATGGAGTTAACTGAACAACCCATTCAAGCACCAGCCAGAATATCAATTGTCAAGCAACTAAAATGCTCACTTGGACTTTGATTGAGATTTGTGACCACAAAGAGATCAGTTCCATGCTCATAATTTGAAGGGAGTTCATGTTTTCAAGCCAGTCCAATCCCAAATTAGCCCAGTTAATAGGAGTTCAAATTGGTTTCCCTAATTAATTAGCTCCAACCAGGAGTAAATATGAGTGGTGGCTTTTTGAAAAATACTACCAAGGTATATTTCAACCTAACTATGGGAGAAGAAAGTTAACAAATGAAATGCTAAGGTTTCAGTATGAATTTTAGGTTTGGGGAGAGGTATTGTGTCCATATGCTTGTTAAAAATAATGATGAAAGGTTGGGAGTTGGCCACTGATCATACTGCTAGATTGCCTTGAAGGCCTTGACCTCTAGCCTGTTCCCTTCCTTCTACACTATAATTAGATTGAATGCTGTCAGGGTTGGGGTTGGATCTTGCTGTGTTTATTTTTCTTTGGGAGGTGGTGTTAGTTTGGAGAGGCTACCAACTCCACAATTTATTATTTTCTATCATATAAACATGAAAAGTTCTGGGCCCAGGGCTCCTTTTCTTCCTTTTCGAAACATGCTCAAAGCTCCCTATTAAAAAAAAAAAAATCACTGTTTCAATTTGTTCCTTTTTTTTTTTTTTTTGGCCATCATCCTCCTTTTGCTTCTCCAACTTCTCTAATCCGGGATTTGTGTGAGTTACCTCCATTTCCTATCCTACATTCTGTTCCTAACTCCTACAGTCTGTTCCTATTCTCACTAATCTACCAACATTTCTCTTTTGAGTTCACCACTGATCTCCTTCTTGCCAAATTCAAGGGCTGGTTTTTAATTGTTCATCCTCTTCAATCTCATTGGGGTATTTGACACACCGGTTATCCACTCTTAAAGTTCTCTCTTTCTTTAGCTTCTGCTGATACTGGACTTTCTTCGTTCTCTTCTGATTTCGCACCTACTCCCTTTTTGCCTGTGACATCAAGCAAGTTCTCCTATCAGTAAAATGAGGGGTTTAAAAAGGGGTTTAATCTAATGCCCCTTCCATGTCAAACATTCAATGGGTCTGAGAGTCAGTGAGGTATACCTGAGATACTTTATGTGACTTCAGCATGTTAGCATGTTTTTAATACTGAAGTTTTTGTAGTTACTCCTATCTACTTTAGTGTTCCAGTAATTGATATAAGTGTTTTAACTTCATAAGACTGGGCCTTTGCTAATTTATACATATTTAATCCATGTTTGCTTTCCTTCTTTATCTAAGAGTATGTATTTTTTTTTTTGGAAATTAACTTTTTTTTATTTCAGCATATTATGGGGGTGCAAATGTTAAAGTTACGTATATTGCCCTTGCCCCTCCTCCCCCCCCTCGAGTCAAAGCTTCAAGCGTGTCCATCCCCCAGACGGTGCACATCGCACTCATTATGTATGTATATACCCATCCCCTCCTCCCCCCTCCCATCTGCCCGACACCCAATAAATGTTGTTCCTATATATCCACTTAGGTGCTGATCAGTGAAACCAATTTGCTGGTGAGTACATGTGGTGTTTGTTTATCCATTCTCGGGATACTTCGCTTAGTAGAGTAGGTTTCAGCTCTATCCAGGAAAATACAAGAGATGCTATATCACCATTGTTTCTTATAGCTGAATAGTATTCCAGGGTATACATATACCACATTTTATTAATCCACTCATGTATTGATGGGCACTTGGGTTGTTTCCACAACTTTGCAATTGTGAATTGTGCTGCTATAAACATTCGGGTGTGTCTTTTTTATAGAGTGTCTTTTGTTCTTTTGGGTAGATGCCCAGTAATGGGATTGCTGGATCAAATGGTAAATCTACTTGTATCGCTTTCAGATATCTCCATATTGCTTTCCATAGAGGTTGCACTAGTTTGCAGTCCCACCAGCAGTGTATGAGTGTTCCTGTCTCTCCGCATGCACGCCAACATTTATTGTTTTGGGACTTTTTAATAAAGGCCATTCTCACTGGAGATAAATGATATCTCATTGCAGTTTTGATTTGTAAGAGTATGTATTTTTGAAATACCTGGATACTACACTGTGCCTTTCTTGAAAATAGATGCAAAGTACATTCTAGAAAAATATCCAGTTGCTTATGCTTAATCTTAGTCTTTCAAAAATGTATAGGGGTCATAGATCCTTCATTCTATTTCATTTGGATATTGAGAAAATTAAACAACAATCTTTTTACTCAAGTGAAGTTTTATGATCAACCATAAGAGCCAGAATTCACCAATGTCACCAATAAGGAGCTGCAAATAATATATTTGGCAATTTAATACTGAATTCACATGTTACACAGAAATAGACTGTAGTGGTTTAGTGAAGCCTTCTGTGTCTCCATGTAACATCACTTGAAGACATCCAAAAAGGCATAATATTACAACAAAATTTGTACTGATGATTTTTTTCCTTCACCCACATTCATGATACTTTCAAGAACTGCCTAAGACCCCAGGACAAAAGAGTAGCTATCAGTGCTTTAAAAGCTATCCCCACAAACCCTCTGAATAAGAAATTTCCTTTGTCCCAATTAAAAGGCAGTAATGCAAGTCCTGAATCTAAGGCATACACAATAAATATATGTTGGTAATGAGAAGGTCAGAAAAAGCAAATTTTGTATGTACAAAGGAGAAAATGTCTGTCCCTGCTAAGGAAGCCAGCCAAGAGTGCAGATAAGTTTCTTTAAGCTGTTCCCAATGCAAGCCCCATAAAAAAGTAGCTGAGGTTTTGTGTTTTTTTTATTTATCACCAAAGAATATATGAATTTGAAAGACCTTGCACACAAAGGAGCTCTCTTGATCCATGGAATATAAACGTGTCAGTTTCTCAACAAGGCATGATATACTATCATCCCTCCTCTAAAAGGAGAAATTCAGTGACTTGCCCAAAGTCATAAGAGTCAGTGGCTGAGTCAACAGGCCCCAAAATCTCCTTCAAAAATTCAAAAACTCTTAATTTATACAAAATAGGACAACAGCTGGCTGCCACTCTCGTTCTTGCTTTCTTTCTTTCCCTTCTCCTCTCCCTTTCTCTCTTTCACACACACATACACCACACACCACCTAAGTGCTTCTCAAAGTCTGCTTGATGGACTGAATTTTATTGTATCATATAATTTTGTTATTGAGCATTTTCAGTGACTGGAACATTCAAATTAATAGACTTTGGCATTCAAGCTACTAGGGAACCACTAAATACGCCATATAAGGTTTACCAATTTTTAAGAGTTAGAATAAAATAAAATTTACTCATGACTAAAAAATATACTATGCATAAAGTTATCTTTCATTGATGATTCAGCACTGCCCTGGAAGGACTTCACATAAGAAAAAGGCACCATCTTTAGAATGACAGGACCATAAAAGTCTGTTCTAGGTAAAATAACTGATCCTAAGTTTTCTGGGAAAAGAATCAACCTAGATTATTTTTTAAGGTGAGTAAACATTTTCAGAATTGTTATATCAAATGCTAAAAAATCCTACCTTGACATTGCAAACTCAAGTATTCTTGACACCTTGTCTTTTATTTTCAAATAAGAACTCTCAACTTTCTGCTGTTAAAAGAATAATGTGGTGTCTCATTTGGAAGCTCAGAATGTTTACTTCTCTGGAAACATCTTCATCTTTTGGGCTTTTAAGATATTACCCTTATAGGTCAATTTTACTATATTGCATTGTCACAACTTCAGGCTTAAATGGATTCAACAAAATGCCAGTGTACCTATCAAGAGCTCCAGGTGGTATGGTGCCAGTGACAAAGAGTTTGCTGTTGTATGCCAAGAGTTATATTTAGGTTTCTGGCACAAATTAATAATTACTTATAACATTTTATAAAAACAAGAAATTATCCTAACAGTCTTTCATCCAAAGCAATACCATTTCTTCTATTAGTTTTGGGAGTTTTTGCAGCATCAAGGAGAAAATGATGGATAATAAAAATATCAGTAATAATAGCTGCTAACATTGACCTCTTATGCTGTGCCAGGCATTTGGTAAATGCTTTTACATGTATTATGTCATTTAAATCTGTCCCACAAACCTATGATATAGGTACTATTGTTAGCCCCATTTTATAAACAAGGACACTGAAGCCTAGAGAAGTGAGAGTGTCTACAGGATCTCTTGCTTAGACAAAATGACCTGGGTGTAGAATTGCACTGGTTGTTTCCCACAAAGGTGCATTAATATTTAGTGAGTACCTACCATGTGCCAGGAACTAGGCCAAGTGCTTTACATAAGTTGCCTCATTTAACACTCCCATCTCCTATCAGCCTTATGAGGTTGTTATTTTTAAACATATTTTACAGATGATGGGGAGAGGGGTACAAAGAAGTTAAGAAATTTTCTCAAGTTCATGCTACTAGTGAGAGGAGAGCTGGGATGTTACTCTAGATAGGTTTGATTCTAAAGTTCATACTCTTTCCACTATAAAGTAAAAATCAAACCAGCAAAAAGGAGGAAATAATTCTAGTTTGACAATGAATTCTATATTGTTTCCTTGGAACTAAAACCTTAATCATGAAAGCCGATCCCAATGTCAGTGCCAACAGTAACTTCCTGTACACAGAGCTTTTTATCCTATGGAACACAGGGTTATAGCATTCCAATCACTTTTAGCTTTCAGAGCAGAGAATGGGAACAACTTGAAGCCATTCTCCAGGATTCTTTCTTTTCAGGCCAAATAAAGAAAAAAAAAATAGACACTAAAAGCAAAATGTTCCAAACTTATCCATATGCTGCAGGGCAGCTTCCTCTGGGTTGATGAATTAACTCCTCCATGCCATTAGATCTCCCCCTTAGTACAAAAAGCCAGCCCCTCTATTCTCAGTGGCCTTAAAGCTTTAACAACCTCCCCAAACAGAAACATCCCATCAGCATTTCTCCCTTGGAATCCCTTGGAGTGATGAATCTGTATTTTAACAACTGTCCCAGATCACTTGTATACACAGTAAAGTTTGAGAATCACTGCATAAAGTGATAAAACTCTCAAGCCTAGTGTTCTAAATTTGGGATGCTCAGATGCAGATAAGCTGAATTTATTTTCAAGGGGGGAAAGGCTCCTTTGAGTGCATTAATATTAACAAACTACTTAACACAAGCTTCTAATGTACTTTAGAGGCACTTACTGGCAAACAGAGGGTTAAGGTCAGTTCACATCCTTCGCATCTATTCATTATAGCAGGACATAGAATCTGCAACATGACCATGCAGAATATCTCAGCAGACCTCTCTTAGCCTTTAAAGGACCCTATATAAAGTTTGATGTTCAAGAACATCTGTAACCCAAACTTTACCCTAATTAAGACTGATATTATGTCAATTTATCCCTAAATAATGAAATTGAACTATATTTCCCTTCTCACAGTTGAGAGCAAGTCTTAAAGCAAGGGATAGTAGTCTCTATAATAAATAGCAATTAGCTTAGTGCTTACTGTATACCAGGCACTTTTATGACATAAAATACTCCCTGGATTAACAGCCTCCAAGAGATTATTGTGCCTACTGTAACCTTTTCTTGAACATTCACAATGTACATGAACCTATTAAGGACTCTAAGATGGCCTTGAAGAAAAGAAATCAATTTCTTTTTCTTAACTCAGTTACCAAAACCTGTTAGATCACACACTCCTTCTATGAAAAAACCTGACGTACCGCTTGAGAATGTGCTGCTGTGCACCAGTGTTTCTCAAAGTGTTGTCACTGGCATCAAAATGCAAAGTCAGGAGCCCTACCTCAGACCTATAGAATCCAGCTCTGTACAGGGATTTGGGAATCTACTTTCTTAGATAAATCTTAGGTGCACTGCTCTTGGCTATACCGGAAGAATCAGTGGTTGCCCAAAGGTGACAGTTAAGGGAAATCATCATAGCTGCACCGGCAAAAAAATAAACTGACTAAATAAAAAATAAGCTGACTAAAAAACAAATGAGAATTCCAAACATGTAAATTACCAGGCGACTACATTTTGACATTTAGTATTTCACCATCTGACCAGTCAAAAAAACTGGGCTGTTTACAGGGGGAAATGCTTGTGCTTAAGTAACTGGGGTATGGGAACAATGCACAGAACAAGCCCAACTAAATTTTCCCCAAAATTCTGCTGTCTCCGCAAGGTGTAATAGGAAACCATAGGTGGGCAGATTTGCTCTCCCACTTGTTAAGGTGTAGGACATTAGTAAAGCCACTCTACCCTTTTAACTCAGTTTCCTTAACGATAAAATGAGAATGATTATCCCAACCTCAGAGAGCCATTGTAAGAACTAAATGAGGCAGTACATACAAATCTTCTATTACAGACACTAAGCTCAAAAACTATTCATTCCTTTTTCCTCTTCTCCCCCTTCCTTCCTCCCTTGGTACACTATAACACTGTGAAGTCAGCTTCATTAGTGCAAGAGGGACAGGAAATTTTGCTTTTGGTTTTAGTGTAGTTTCTCTCTTCCGAGGGTAGTTTCCCTTAATGAGCCCTTGTGTCAACGATACAAGGTCAAGAGCAAAGTACTGCAGTAGGCATTCAATTCTGCTAACTAGGAATCGATACTCACTGGGGTACAGAGAGATGAAAAGACAAGTCCTGTCCTCAAGTTGCTCGTAGCGTAGTAGTGAAAATACCTAGTGTGCCAGAATATGGGAACTCTTTATCTGGGGGCCAGAGACAGAGATGCAGCTGGTCACAGAGGCAAGCCAAACTGATGCAAAATGCATTATGACTAAGTTAAATTAGAGTCCAAGGACACCCAATGTCATCTTTATCTACCCAGAAAAGCCAAGTGCTGACCTAATGCAGGGCTGCAGTTCCAGGGCTCGGTTCCAGCAGCCAGCGCAAACGCAGTCACAGGCTGCTTTGTGCTTTGTGCCTGGTGCTGCACAACATATCAGACAACGCCAGTGAAGCCGAGGTGACCCCTGCCCTCTAAGAGGAAAAACACTGATGAGGGCAAACCTCTAGAGCACACAAAAATAAGTGAAAAGTTAGCACCGAACAAGCAGATAAATACCACCATTCGTTCACATCATTTTCTTCTCAGATTCCTGTTGATTTTTCGCTATGATGGAAAAGCTTAGATGAGACCAAAATAAGTAAGCCTCAAGTCCCCAGCCACCCCTATCTCAGCAGCTTGGAGGTTCTTGCCATCATTAGTTTTCAAAACATTGATTTTTTTTCCAAGTTGTATAACAATCAATGGTCAAACTAATTGGAATACGGCTTTCCTAACATTTCTTCCTCTTTTTAGCAATTCTTTGTGCTGTGTGTGTGGGAGTGGGGAGACGTATGAGGCTTCAGCGAGGCTTGCAGGGAAACTTTCCTATCGCTGCTTCCATCTGGATCTTAGCTTCTTGGGTCAGTGGGGCAAACTTCAGGCAGCTGCTACAGCGCCCCTCGCCATTTTCATCTCTTCTCATATCTGGCGAGGGTTTTGAGGCTCCTGGGATCAGCAAGGTTGGCACTTCTCCGAAATGGAGGGAAGGGCAGACAGCGAGTAGTTGAGAGGCAGGACCAGAGGATGAAGTGCAGACTTGGCTAGCAATCTCTTGCACCTTCCGCTTAACCTTATGCCAAGCCCCCACCACTACTGAGTAGAAGGCATACTGTCATTTAAAAAGGCTCTGTAAATAGCACAGGTGTTTTTAAGTAGGAAAAAGAGTGGTAGGGGAAGGAATTCTATTAAGCACACATTGGGGTTTTTTTCCTGATTTTCTTCCAGAAATGTGTGTAGGGAGAAACTGCAGTGAAGAGCCATAACCGATTAAACACTTCAAGTAAATTATGTATGCCATCTCAAAGGAAAGCATAAGTGGGGTTTAAAGGTCTGGTCTAGTCTCAGCTGTTCAGCCCAGAATCCACTGGACATCTGTGCTTCATTGTTAACATCTAACTCCTCAAATAGCCTTTCAGTACTAACTATCTGATGCTGCTAAAGGGCAAAAGGTGCTGACATGGACCGTGGACATTTCCACAAAGCCTTTTTCCCCCCCAGCAGAACAAATAATGTTCAGATCTTGCAAAGCCAACAAAACTGCAGCGTAGATCAGCTGCAGAGTTCCCCCCATCAGAGACCTCCCTGAGCCAGCAAAGTCAAGGCCATGAGCTCAGGGCCCATGGAAGGTCACTGGAGAGGACAGTGAGTCTGCAGGATGAGTCAGGAGAATTGAGAAAGCCCAGCCAGTCCCCAGAGCCAGGCCTTTCATAAGGCAGCCAAGGAAAAAGCTCTGTAAGAACCTGGAACACCCCGATAGTGGAGGGTAGGGTGGAGGAAAGAAGCAACAGAAAGATAAACTACCTGTACTCAGCATCAGCAAAAGAAGGAAGCAGACCAGCTTTATCCTTGACACGTCCCTATTCCACTTGAAATACCCTCTCCTTTCCCAAAGCACCTGAGATGCCCACACTGATGTTGGCTGACCAGGTACTTCCTACCTGAGAGATCCCCTCCCCCAACAGGCTCATTTTTCTCAGACCTTCCTTAATATCCTACCATCTTTCAGAGCACTGTCTTGTTTCCTTAGCATTGTTGTGCCTTGTCATTTCATGATAACCAATCTGGGCCAATGTGCCAATTCCTGAGTTAGTGTGCTCCCCGCCAGGGTCACATATTGGCAATTAAACAGCTGTCTCTTAGCAACAGAATACTTGTACTTCAAAGAGTATTGCTTCTCAGCCTTTTGGATAAGATCAAGTGTAGTATCAAAGAGTATATGTAGTGAGAGGATTTCCAATGAAGGGGAGACCTCAGGCAGAGAGATCCTGTGGGACCCCACATTGAATTTTGTGTGTAGGAATACCTCCCTCCCTCCCTTTTTAAGGGTAAGCCAGCCCAACAGATATCCACTTGGCCAAAAGCCTAAAACCAAATTAGCGCCCAAAGCACCAAGACACCTTCTTTTGTGGGCCCCAGGATATAAGAACTTAATCTGAACTATTTCCAACAGATTGCAAACTGCTAATTTGTGATATCATTGCTTGGGGGCAGGGAAGTAAATATATGAGTTAAGAGAATTGGGCATATTATCAAACTGCAAGGAAAAAAATTTTAAAAGCAACCCACAGTATGACAAAAATTGCCTGCTTAAAAGTTTTGAAATTTTACATTGCTCCAAAGGTGCTAAGTAAGAAAGTGTATAACCTGGAAGGCGTCCCATGACATCAGCTTGTGTGCCTGGCACCTGCAAATGAGCTGGGGGGCTGGGCTCTGCTGGAAAGAAGGTAATTGTTGGCAGTGGAGGCTTTTTCTAAGCTGCCTGAGGATGAGATAAACAGCTGACATTTAGGATATCCAGCTTATTAGAAGCTATAGACTATTGAGGACATCATCTGACTTGGGATGGGTCTGACTTCCTAACATACTTTGCTGAGTTGCAGCTGAGTTTTCAGAATAAGAACTTCTAGTCCAGAATTCTGGGTTCTAGACTAAGAAAGCATCTAGTGATGCTGATTCCAAATAGACATTACTGTCTCTCCAGTGAGACTTCTCTGGGCAAAGAATGCTGTGACCTCAGATTGCTTCTGTAAGTGGACTTACCTGAGCAGGCCTGGCAAAGGAACCAAGCTTGTCTTTGGTTTCTTTCTTTTTTCTATTCCATAGCTCAATCTCCCCACACCCCTGTCATTGGGACCCATTTCTCCCTGGCAGCTTAGGGCTCCCTATGGCTCTACCCAGTCCAGGTAGCTCATGATGCTCTAGAGTCTCCAGTCTTTTGTCTCCATGCTCCATCCCATCACAAAATTCTGTCCTGGATCCCTCCTCTAAGGACTCTGTTGTCTGCTTTTCAAAGAGACAGCTGAGGGCTAGTGAGCTATTATGTGCTAAAGTGGTAGTGGCTGATAATAAGTTAAATTCTGGCCCTTTCAAATTAGAGCAGCCTGGTTGATAAGGAATACATTTATTTTTTAACATTTTTTATTTTTAATTATTATAGGTACGTAATAGTTGTATATCTTTATACGGTACTTGTGATGTTTTCATGCAAGCATACAATGTAAATTAATCAAATCAAGGAAATTGGGGTATCCATCACCTCAGGGATTTAACATTTGGAATGCGTTTCTAATAGTGGCACTTTGGGCTTGTATTAGGCTGGTGGAGATGGTACTTGTGGACTGGGGGCCATTTGACACATCTCCCATCACACAGTAGAAATGGCTGCCTACATTTCCCTAAACAGGGCAGAGGAGATATCTTGGCTGCTTTAGAAGATAAAAGCAAACAGCTTACAAAAAAGTGCTTAATTCACAAATAACCCATTAGTGTTGTCCAGAATCCATTCACAGGCAGGTGACCATCCCTAAGAAGGCTGTATGTTTTGCTTATGGTTTTTGCTTTGTCTTTTGCACTCCTGCCTTTCTTACTGAGTCTACTCAAGGCAAAATGGGTTATTTTATTAAATTGGTATTATGTTTTTCCTGGGTCATCTAAAAACTTGTCTTCCTTATTAATGTCTGGGAATGAGTCTACCCCTAATTCTTATGCCTCATCTTTTAAGGCTCAAGAAGTAGACCTCACTTTACCCAACAAGTGCACTACTGAAAAGATTTGTATATGGGAAGGGCAATACTGATAGACACACCTCATTAAATACATCTGTAAAGAATTCCAAATGATCTGATCCATTCATTCAATAAACAAGCACAAGGCTGATCTTTGGTCAAATTGACCAATAAGGCACACCTGTTCAAAAAATATTACATACTCCCCTACCAGTTGTTACATAGACACTACCCTTTGCCCTGGCTGCTTCAGACTGTACTGAGGGATCCCCAGATCGCCACAAGATCCAACAACTAATAGGGTAATGCCTGGCACAGCAAAGGGCCTCTAGGTCCTTGCCCTAGGGCTACAGCTGGGACATATTCTGATTTGTTGTTTCCTGAGCCTCCCTACATGAACATCATCCACAACATCAAAACCACTGAGTAGCAGGTGCTAGGTGTGGACATGAATGTAGATAATAATTACTTTGCTTAAAACTGTAATAGTGACACTGAGGTTTGTCTCAGTTCACTGTGCCCCATGCATTCCCGTGGAGCAGAACATCCACGACCTTCAAAAGATGGACGACATGAGCCCTGCTTCCAAAATAGCACTTGGCAGGCAGCCTAGACTCGGATGGGAACAGCAGACACAGGCTGTGGGCATGATGGGCCAGCCCCCTGTCACATCACCTCAGGGGATCCTCAGCCCCATGGGACTCACTAGAAAATCCTTTGCATTTGAAAAGCAGAAATTATCTAGTCCACCTGAGCGCCCTGGGAGTGGGTCTGTATTCTTAGCCTCATGCTTCAAGTGCTGAGTTTAGAACAAAAGCCTCTGTTCAAGGTCATATGATGAGTCAGCTACTAAGAGGGGAGCAAAAAGAAAGGGGGACAAACAACCCACAACAGGGTTAGCTTGAGCTGCCTCAACCTATGAGAAAGTCCTGGACAAACCATCCATATTCTTCTTATATAGATAGCTTGAGGAATTGCCTTGGAAAGGTGTTAATGAACATAGGTAAGGAAGAATGATGATAGTGGCAGGTCTCTCTTTAATCAACAGTCCTGGAAACCCAAACTTGTGGTCACCTTGTAATGTAGGTGAATACACACTGAGCTTCTGCTTGCCGTCCTTATTTGTATCTTCAGAAAGAACTCATTCATTCTGCCTTAGGTAAAAAAAAAAAAAAAAAAGCTCACTCTTTCTCCCAATGCACGTTGGCTACCATCAACCTTGCATTAACGTAATTGGATTCCCCTTGTGATAAAGGGAAGCAGAAAGAGCCCCATGCTTGAATTTGGAAAGTCTGAGCTCTACTCTTGACTCTGCTTACTCTCCTGGGAGCATTAAGGGAGGGATACTTCTCTCGTTTCATTTTCCTCATTTATCAAATAGAGATAACACTGCTACCTACCTTATGGGTTGGCATAGGGAGAAAATATTATTATAGATAGGAAAAGTATTTGAACATTCCAACACCCTCCAAACACGTGAGGAAATATGACTGTCTTCAGAGATGCTCAGGGGTACATCTGAAACCAGTATTTATCAAGCATCTACTGTGTGCTTAGCACTTTTACATCTATTAGCTTTGTTAATCCTAACAACAATCCTATGAAGTATATATTAGTTGTTGCATGTAAAGTAATGAGGAATAAAAATGACAATAAAATATATCAGTACATTCAAATTCTGATTTTATTTTGGAAATAAGTAGATTTGATCCTAAATGAAAACAAGCTTGCACATTCAAAACATGGAATCCAAACTACAAATGACAATGACACACGGGTCAGTTTATCATCAACTTGCATTTATAAAATAAAATTGAAAGTGTGTTATTTTTTCATAATTTATATCACAGAAGCATAATATGGTTTATGGAAACTTGAAAAACATTTAGGATAAGGATTATTACCCTGGAAGGAATGCATAGGTGTTTAAAAGGTAGCCAATAAACCCAAACAACTCCCCTGTTAAAATGACATAGTACAAGGATATAGATACAGCTTATGTTTGGCTTAAAGTAGCAGCACTGTGGGGCCTGCAGACTGCCTTGAGGGAGGTAGTGGGTGGAAACCCAGGTGGAGATACAAGAGGGAACAAAGAAAGTAGGGTTGATTTGCATAAATGTAAAAGTGCCAGCACACATGCTTGAGAATATTCAGGGTACTACAGACCTGTAGTATTTTCCCTGACCAGCGGCAGGCTACTGATGTAGCTGAACCCTGTTCCTTCCAGCTTGACCAAAGGAGGGATAAGAGCCTGAGAGGAGGGGGTAGAGAGAGGGTGATTGTTACCATTTTTATCCTCATCTTAGACCAAGAAAAACAGGGCTCAGAAAGTTTTTTTCCCAGGCATGCAGCTAATAATGAGGGAAATTGAGATTCAAACCAGAAAATATATGCTCTTTCTATATTCATGTCTTTTCCAAGAAAATGTACCACTTCCCCAAACTATATTCCCTCTCTCGGAAATGGTGCCAAACCCTTGGGTGACAGTGAGATACTACTGCTCCTGGCCCTTTGTTGCCTAAGCACCTCTCACCATGACCATCTCACTGGTCATACATGACTCACATCTGTAAGCATTCCTACAAGTGCTAAACATCACTGTTCAGTGAGGGTAGACTGTGTGACCAAGAAACAGAGCTGTTCTCCATTAACAAAGCTGACTTTCCCAGGGGATCAAACTCATTTATGGCCTTATCTTATCTCTCTCTCCTTTGCTCAGCCTCCCAAGCATAGAGATTCTTGAAGGCCAAGACCCTCTCTGAAATATTCGATCCAAATAGCCCCCATAGTATCCAGCACAGGACTTAACACATAACAGACATTCAAAATAGTTTTTGAGTTAATGAAGACCATTCTCTCACCATGTATAGTGATAAGAGTATGTCCTCAATATCTTAATATTATCAGAATCCTTGGGAAATTTTATCAGAGATTACATAGACAAAAAAAGATAAGAAGTTGAGATGAAGCTAATGATTAGCTTCTAAGAAATACTCCTCCTTCTCAATCACTAAGCTAATAACACGTGTTCTGGTCTCAAATCTAATACCACCAACCAGAGGGACTAGAAGATGACGTCTCCCCTCTTTGAGCCTCTGCTTCCCCACTTTAAAATTAACAGTGCTCAGCTAGATCAGTGGTTCTCATCCCTGGCTTTACAGTAGAATCACCCAGTGGAGCTTTTAAAACTACTGATGCTAGATCCAGGGTTTCTGATTTAGTTGGTGTAGCATGAGGCCTGAGCATCGGTATTTTTTAAATGCTCCCCAGTAAGGCTGATGTGCTGCCAGGGTTGAGAACCATTGGGCTTGAGGATCCCTGAAGTCCTTTCTTACTCTGAAAATCAATATACTGAGTATAGCTGGGTCTCTCTTGATGTCAGGCCTTGCTGTGCCTGTTCTCTGCTTTCCTCTCTAATACCACACACCACGAGATCTATCAATTGAGTTGCTCAACAGCCTAACATCTTGTTTCACCCCATTTACCTATTGACTTAGAACTTTGTGTACTCTTGGGGCTCCTAAGCACTGCTATTGAGATCTGCTTTTAATGCTACGTGGGTTATTTTGCCACCAAAGAAGCTCCCATGATACCAGATGTATCCCCAAAGCGCTAGCCAGCCTGACCTGCTTCCAGGCTGGGAAAACCCAACAAACAAGACTGAGAAGCCTGGAGCGGTCCCACTGATCTGGAAGGAAGCCATAAACACAGAGCATAGCTTTCCATTTCACTGGACTCTCATGGCACTGAGCCTGCCCATTCCATTCGGCCCTTTGTCAAGAACGTCCTTGACACTTAAGGAATTGATTTGTTCTTCCTTTGCTTTAAATAATAAGCTAACAGTTACGCAGAAGTTTTATAAGGTATCGATTTAACATACAAACTGCATTATGGCCTTTGAATGCGACAGCAAGAACCAATGCCTCATCAGCCGGGAGGACCAATACAGTGACATCTTAGCATTTTCTTAACCTGTCAAAATATTCCTGAGCTCTAGGGCTTGCTGAAGAACAGACATGCCAAGGATTTAGAAATGTCAAAACATTCTGGGCTATTTTCAAAATGACATGAATCTTTTTAACCACTAGTATTCTGTCAACAATGCTTTTTCAGAACATAGGGGTGCCAAAGGAAGGCCCCCCTCTCTCTGTAAAACAGTGGGACCATTATACAGGGAACAGAGGGTCTCTCAAGGTCATAAGATGGCTTTCTTCTAGAAGCACTCCACTACAAATGTTTGCCTTATCTGGATGTACGTGAGAAGGGCTGGAAATGTGGCAGGATAAGTGTGAAAGGGAACATAGAGCACAAATCTGAATAAAAATTCCCGTGCGACCTAGATCCTAAAATGCAGATTTGAAAAATTAGAATCTGACATGGCCTTTTAGTGATATATAGCTAAGGTGTCCTTCAAGGATGGAAAAGTGCAGAGGTGCTTTGTTGTAGACCCTTGGTCAAATTGCCAAGAGTACATGAGGTCATTCTTCCCTTCATTGCCAAATGTTTTGGAAGAGTAGCCATCTATTCACCTTGTCCAATTGTTTTTCAGATCTGCTGCCCATATTCACCACACTGCAGCAACTGCTCTCCTTAAGATACTGGTGTACTCCTAATAACCAAGTCCTGTGGTCAGCTCCCAATTCTCACTCTGACACCTCTATAACTATTTGACACTGTTGACTATCCTTTCTTTCTTGACCTTTGTGACACAATCTCTCTCCACATTCTCCTCCTATGTCTCTATTTTATTTTCAGTTGCCTTCTAAGGCTAGTGTTCCTGTATCCATCCCTTAAATCTGTGGTCCGCAACCCCGGTACCAGTCCACAGCCTGTCAGGGACCGGGCCATAGAGCTCCACACCCCACCCTCTCACCCCCCACGCCCGCATCCATGGAAACATTGTCTTCCATGAAACCAGTCCCTGGTGCCAGAAAGGTTGGGGACCACTGCCTTAAACGATGAACATTTTTCTTGGCCCTTTTTTTCTTCTCTTTTACAAATCATTCAATATGCTGTGACTCACATGACTCTCAAACCTTTATCTCTTGTCCTAATCGTTCTTCCAAACTCCAAGTTCATACAGTCAACTTTTGGACATCTTTACCAGTAAGTCCAGCAGACACTTCTTTGCATTCCCAATCTTCTCTTGCATTCTTTCATTTGCTACAGTAACTTGCTAATAATTGGTCTCCCAACCTGCATTCTCTTTCTCATCTCTAATCTATTCTAATTTTTTCCAGAGTTTTCTTTTGAAAATACAGATATGTATCTGACATTGCTGCTCTGTTTAAAAACTTCTAGTGGAGCTTCTTTCTACGTATAACATGAATCTATTCCTTACCCCATAACATCAAGGTATCTAACAAGCTGGTCTTGTTTTACCTTTCTAGATTTACTTCTAGTATCTCCCCTATCATCCCTACCACTCCCTAATGCCTCGATCCCACCTATCTTAAATATTTGAAATTTTAAAAATATTTAAATATTCCAATTTTAAATATTTAAATTAAAATCCTTAAATATGCCATGCTAGCTCATGGCTTAAAGCTTTCTTTCCTACTACTTCCCATTTCCAAATCATATTTTTAAAATGTAACCCTATCCAACTAAATTGCCACCTCTTCTGTAAAATCTCCAAGCAGAATTCATCATGGTCTCCTCTGAACTCTAAACTTGATACAGACCATAACTCTAGCACTCATACACATTGTTTTACAATTATATGTGTGAGACCTCTTTAAGAGTTGGGATTTTGTCTGAGTCTTCATGTTTAATATCTCAGACTCTGGAGTCAGATAGACCCAGATTTGAGTACCAACTCTGGTACTTACTAGATGTGTGATTTGGGGCAAGGTAGCTAGCATCTCTAAGCCCCAGTGTTCTCATCTGCAAAATTGAGTTAACAATAGTGATGCAGGAAGAATAAGTGGGATAATACATATAAAACACTTACAGTGCCTGCCATATAATAAACGTTCAACAAATGTTAGCTATGAGTATTTTTTCTGTGCCTGGCACGTGGTCTTGCACAGAGCAAGTACTCACTAAATGGCTACTGAATAAATTAATCATAGCATCAAAGACCTAAGAACAGTTGCTAAATGGACAGTTTCTTCCTGTGTTAAATCTTGGGATTCTGGTCAGAGACACAAAAGTTTCTTTCTCTGTCATCAAATAATTACAGTGGCAATTGGAGTAACAAAAAGCTTTGTATGTGCACTTTGTCTTTAGAACCTGAACCTATTACATCTTTATTCCCAGCAAGTACATGTTTTGAAGTGTACATTTCAAACTTCTTTTCCCAGATAAATCCAAAGACTTTTTTTCTACTTTAACATTTCACAAATAGGATGATTCAATTAACATGATAATTATTTAATACAGCAAGCAATAACTTTTAAGATGTAATGGTAGTTGAGCCCAGCATGCTTGAAAATACCATTCTCTGAATCAGGTTCAGCAACATGTCTTGAAGTTGGGACCTTAGAGTGTTAATTCATTCCAAATTCCTCTACCAATAAAAATTTAAATTAATGGTATTTCTGATTCTTGCCCCCTTTCACCTATAATCCGTCTTAATCTCTTGACCTCCATTTTAGTCATGAAATCCCAAAAGATTACCTTTCATATTGAACCCATGGTAATCTTTTTAATATCCCTTGATGAGAAATATCCTTTCAAAAAGCCAAATTCTGGCATGCTTTAAATAGAAGCCCTATTCATTGAGAAAAGGCACACTATAGTCTTTTCCTTTACTCAGTCTGAGAAAAGACCCAGAGAAAAACACATATGTCAAGACCATTGTAAATGAGTATGGAAACTAGGCATATGAAGTGTTACCATCATCATCATCATCATCCTCATCATTATCATAAAAAACAATATAACAACAGTTCAGGAAGTTTGGAAAATGAGGGTGAGGATTCATCCAAAACTCCACTATCCACATACAATCTAGAATTATTTTTGTATATTTTTCCACTATTTTTCATTGGACTACATTTTTTCAAAGCCTACCTCCTAAGCATTCTAGGTATATCAAGGAGATTTTAAGAATTTCAGAAAAACTGTAATTCTAATTGTATGACGACCTAGGTTTGCCATGGTTTCAGTTTTTCAGAGAAACACACTCTCAGAATACTGATGGTATAATGCCCCAAGTCTACAAAAAATGTTACTGCTATGCATACACACCAGCCATTCAAAGAAAAGGTGTTGGGGATCAGCTGATGAGCTGATATTTGGTGTCTATTCAATGACCAGCCATGCCCATTACTAACCTGGACATAGGCTGGGACCAGCACTTTTTACTTCAATTTGGACTCTGAGAGAAAAATGGGATAAGGAGAGACAGGGATTCCCTAATGATGATAAATTCAATCTTTGTGATATTAAAACATAAAAATTAAAAGGAAAATTCCACCCAGATCCAAAAATAGCAATCCAATATACAAATTGGCATTCTTGTATGCAGTTTATCATTTATTATCCATGAGAACAGCTGAAGCTTTGGAGTGTGTTAAATAATATTTATCTGCAACTTTTAGCTTCCTGTCCCACCCTCTCCCCCCCACCACACACTCACTTAGGATAATATTTATTTTAAATTACGTTTTATATGTTCATGAAAACCTGATGTTGCCATTAGTGAAAGCTTAGGTTTAGAGCCTTTTTATGTTTGTTTCTCAAATTTATCTTCGGCCCCTCCTGAAACCCATGCAGATTCCTCCTCCTCAGACCCCCTTTTCCCACTTAATTGCCTAGGCTAAATGATTTAATACTGGATTTCATAAAATCTTATGTTATTCTTGAATCATTTAATGTGTTTAAGGCTTGCCTCCTTAACTAGATCATAAGTTCTTTGACAGTTCATGCTTAGTACTTCCTTTCTATCTTCTCTGGTCCTTGTCATGCAGACTGTGGGCTACCTGAGGCAAGGACTATGTCTTGCTCACCTTTGCCTCCCCAGCTCTCATTGCAGTACCTGACAGTGGAGATATTCAATAAAGCAAACATTGAATAAATGAATGAATGAATGAATAAATCAGTAAAAAGACAGCATCTAAGAAATGTTACCTAGCTGATTAATGGATTTTAGAGCACTTGCCAGCAAGAAGGGTAGTCAGCAGGTATTAATAAGTCAATCAACAATTACTTACTGAGCACCTACTATCTGCCAGACATAGATATTCTCGGGGTTGAAGGAGGGTGATAAGAGAATATAGGCCTAGAATTGAAAATTGACTGTGTATAAATCACAAAATGGAACGTAATTGCTCAGTTGACTGACTTTTTATCACTGTTGTCTGTGTGTAGCGTAGGTGAATATTTTTTCTACCACATGAGGTAAGCTAATTTGGGAGGCAGAACATTAGCATCTTTTCTATGATTTTCTTGTCTTAGGTTCAGTTGAATGGTTCAAGTATTGGGATATGCAGTTGCTTCTATAGTATTTTCCTTGCTTTGTCACCATCCTTTTCAGCCAATGGAAACATGAGTTGGAGAGACATTCTAGGTTCTAGTGAAGTCACAGAAGCTAACTGGCCAATGAGTAATAGGTAAAGAGCTTGGGTGCAAGGAAGGAGTTGCATTCAAGGCTGTTTGTACTTCCCCTGTTAAGCCTTTGCTACCAGTTTAGAGACTGGAGCCTTTCAGCTTCTCCTGCTGTTCCTCTGGCACCTCTTAGGAAAAATTTGCTTCAATAACAATAACAGCTAAAGGGAAGAATGGAGATTATCATAATAGCATGGGCTTGTTGCCCCAACGTTGTCAGCCTCTCAGCAGCCAACCGCATGGAGCCGCCCTATGCTTGTCAATGAGGGGATAAAAAGGATATGGAGACATTTTATGGGGCCATTTCAGCTGTTCATTTTAAATATGCCTTCCATCAAATATACTAAGCTGGGACTTGGAGATCACAGACAGCTGGGTTGCTTAAAAAGAGAAAAGACATTATGGTAAATTGTATTATTATACATTTACTGAGTTCCAGAGTATCTGGGAGGGCCTGAAAGATCCAAGGGAACATTTTTGGCCAGTGGCTTGAAACACCGCCAGGCTAGGAGTAAGCCCAAGTCCAGCTAATGGGTCCAATGACATGAAACCATGACTTTGGTGGTTAGGAATTTGGTTACGGCTAGCATGAACATTTTTTAAGAGTAGAAACACTTGGCAAGTGAGCCAAAAATGAATATATTTTTATGGAAAGATTTAATAACACCACTGAGTTTACTGCCTGGCCTCAATGATGCCTTCTGGTATTAAGGATCCATTCAAAAGCACATGTCTGAATCTGAGGTTTTATGATAATGCCCCACCATGTCCAACATCATGCACTCGCATCCCTCACCCCTCAGCACTTAGGCAAGCACATGGTAAATATATCGGCACAAATCAGGTGATTGTTCTAGCAGGGCTGGGGAAGGTGGGTGGCTCTTTTGGATGGCCAGAGACTTAGGAAAATCAGGATGTTGCCGATGGAAGGAAGTTGGGGTTGCCAGAAAAGGAGGGCAGTTCAACACAGAGGTCAGTAAAGCAGTTGGTTTAATTATATAACACATGTTACAAAATGGGGCACATGCTTTATCGAAGCGTGATCACCACAGGCAACATACTTGCTTAATTCAAAAGGAAGAATGTCTCACTGTGGGTGAAATGCCAGAAACTCTGTATTCAATCCTGCCCATCTATATGCTGGGTAGTAATAATTGGCAGTGGAAAAATTTGAGGGCTGGAAGATTCCTTAGAGATTAGAGAATGACCTCTCCTCTTTGCAGATGGAGAAACTGAGGCCCAGGGGTATACCTAAGGTTGCATTACTAGGACTGCAACTCAGGTCCTCTGACTCCCCAAATGGATGCAGTTTCCACTCTATCATGTTTATCATACATTCATCATGACGACCCTGAAACTATAAAAGACCCAGAAGTACCTTCTGAATTATCAGAGAAAACCATAGTCTGTTTCTTCTATTGCAAGCGTGCCGTGAATGTCATTGCATTTACTTCTCTGCGCTTTTATATCTATAAGAACTCTCCATTAAACAAAATTGTAAATTAATCTGAACAGCCTATTCTCTACCAGATAGCATATTGTGTTAGGAAATAGAATGTGCTCATTCCCTCGGCATCCATATTCTGGCTTACTTAGAGGATCCATGTCTCTGTCCAAGACCTACAGAAAGGAAACTGATAGTAAAGGACAGTGGCCAGCTTTCAGAATGAACTGCTTGTCTGGGACTATATTTTTTCTCTCTGTTTCCTCCATAGCACTTAGCCCAATGGGGAGCACACAGTTATTTCCATAGCTGTTAATTGGTTGATCAGAGGTCCCCAGTCTGTGATGCTGTACTGGAGATAGAAGAAAGGGTCATGGGCTTAGCAAGATGAGTCACTGTAGCTTAACGGAAAGATCATACATTTTGTATTTATATGAACCCGAGTTGAGATAACATATGTAGGGGCCTAGCATGGTGTCTGGCAAAAAGTGAGTGCTTATCAAATGGTATTCATTATTAGGACATTATGAAGCAAAAATGTGTGCTATAAGAACTATAGATGCCCAGGGGGTCTAGATCACTAATCAGATGCTGACAGGGAAGTGGGGATGCTAAAACATAAGCCTCTTTGCTAAATACGTGAATGGGGCAAGAAGAGAAAAAAACAAAAGAATTCCCAGTTCCTATACTTAAGGATCACTTTTCAGCATTTTCAGCTGAGGTGTGCAAGGCCTCTTGCGACTGTGGAGTAGTCTCAGATGGTTTTTAGCACCTCAATGGACTTTCAGTGCCAGCCCCCAGTGGGGGAAGCCAGTGCCCCCATGCTGAACATTAGCTACTTGAGCTTATTGTGGTGCTACCTAATCTTCTGAATAGTACCCCATGTTCTGCAACTTTCCTCATTCACCCCTAAAGTCCCAATCAAAACTAATGCATCTTGTGTACTAGACTCCAAGGACCTTGACTTTAGCTAATACAAAAACTAATTCATTCCGAAGTGTTCATGATCACTAATACCTCATTTATCCCAGATGATCTGGATGTAATAATTTCACTTAATGAACCCTCCATGCCAGGGGTCCCCAACCTATGGTGAGTTGTATAATTATTTCATTATATATTAATTACAATGTAATAATAACAGAAATAAGATGCACAATAAATGCAATGTGCTTGAATCACCCCAAAACCATCCCTCACCCAAGTCTGTGGAAAAACTGTTTTCCGTGAAAACAGCCCTGGTGCCAAAAAGGCTGGGGACTGCTGCTCCATGCCAACTTAAAGCAGTTTGGTAGAAATTTCTGGCACCTGAGTAGGCTGGTAGGGGAGCTATTTATGGGCATACAGAAGCGTTTTGGTAGTCCTCAAACCACACCATGTGGGCAGCTCTGCTTCAGATCATTCTAGAAAGTCAACTGAGTATAAATTATAAAAATAACAAAAATATGAGAAAATTGCCTACTCAATCTATGTGTAGGGCCTCCCAGCTGTCACCTTATTTAATTCTGTGTAGACATTTTGAACACCTACTCTGAACCTGGCACTGTGCTGGCTGCTGTGGATACAACGATGGCTATGACACATCTTGGAACTCCCAGTTCTGTGATCAAGCTGGGGCCCTAACAAAACTTAGAGCTGCTTATTTGATTGACAAAGGAAATAAAAGAGCAGAAAAAACTGGTAGCTGTTTGCTTATAACCACTTACCATCAGAGACTTGCCTGCCTGGTTTAAATACTTCTTTATGTTTTCAACACAAAGATGATGAAGATCTCCATGTGAAAGAACCAAATCTTAAAGGTAAAAGCTAAACAAAGAACAAGTGATTGGAGAGGCTACCAGGAAATAGCCTTTGAAGAGAAATCCAGTATTTAAACTTGTTTTTACCTTGACTACTCAAGACTTTGGCATACTGGAGATCCCTAGAAATAAGAAGCAGCAAATCTCAGGTAGTTTAACTGAAATGTTTTCTCCCACTGGTAAGAACAATAAACTTGACTTTAATGAAATTGTAAAATATTGAAGCCAGAAAGAACCATAGAGATAATCATATCCTCGTTTTTAGAATGAGAAGACTAATGCTCAAAGAGATTGCGTGGCATACCTATGGCCACACATCCAGAAAATGACAGAGCTAGGACCAAAATCCAGAGTTCTTAAATGCTACTTATTCATTCATGTTGTCAGTCAACTAAATTTCTTGAGCATCTACCATGTGCCAGACATTGTGCTAAGTTCAGGCGGTAGAGGTTATACAATTGGTCCCTATCTCTATCCTTATAAAGACATTAAACAAATGACAAATTACGATCCATGCTGTAAAGGACAAGCAGAGGACGCAGTGAGACCAATCTAGCCTTGTTGAGGGAGTAAGGGAAGTCATGGTTTAGACTAAGAAATAAAACATGAAGGTGAGTCCATTAGCCAGGTAAAAATTGTCCACATGGTTGGTAGTGGAGGTCTGTGGAGAGAGAACCTTCTAGATAGCATATGGAAAGGTGCAGTCAGTCCAAAGCTATCCCGGCTCCCCCATCTCCCCCTCTCAGAATCCAGATGTCCTGCCCTTTTTATAAATCAGCAAGATCTCCAGTATATTTTATATTTTCAGAAGTATGAGTGTGTAGTGGGAAGGCATCGTAGCCATCTGGACCTATGAAATACTTATTAAATCACTTCTCTGATTAAACAGTTATTTTTACTTGCCAGTGCCACACCAAGGCAGATAATCGGTGTTTCAAGTTTCTAAAAAGGTTACATCCTCATCCTTTTTGTATGGCACCAGAAAATAAAATATGCCTACATCCAAAACAGTAGATGTTAAGTGATGCTCACTGAAAATTAATCCACAGTTTGAGGTAGAAATGAGGAATGATGAAATGTTCACATATGTATGCAGAAGAGCTATACATAGCAATACGTCAGCAGGTGGCAATCAGGCCTTAACCCCTTTGAGCTCTCATTAGGAATGCCCTGTCCACAAGGGCAGGTAACTAAAACTATACAGCAGGTGCTAACCCCACAAGATGTTTGGTGTCCTGCATCTCAATGTGGAAGGATAATTCTGAGGCTCTCAGAGGTCTGCTATGTCACCTTGAATGCACCTGCATTCCAGCCCCCCACTTTCACCTCAGGTTAAAATGAACTACTGATAAGAAAGTAGAATGATGGTTTCCAGGGGCTAGGGGTAGGGCGGAATGGGGGGGCGGTTATTGTTTAATGGGCACAGAGTTTCAGTTTTACAAGATGAAAAGAGTTATGGAGATAGATGGTGGTGATAGTTGCCCAGCACTGTGAATGTGTTTAGTAACACTGAAACTGTATCCTTGAAAATCGTTAAGATGGTAAATTTTATGTTATATGCATTTTACAACAATAAAAAATAAAAATTAACTGTTAATATTAAACTGTGACCAGTCACAAGTGGCACGATAATAATGAAAGCCACTCTGTTACAGACACTATTTATTTTATATGCATTATATTACTTAATCCTCACAACAGCCCTTTGACATGGGTTGCATTCTTGCCATTTTGCAGGTGAGAAAGCTGAGCCTCTGAGAAGTCCAGCCATATGGCCAAAGCCACAGAGATAATAAATCAGCCCCCACAAGAAAATAAGCTCCATGAGAGCAGGGATTTGTTTCTCTCTTGCTCACTGTCATATTCCCGGCATCAAGAACAATGATTTAAGTGCACATATAGTAATAGCATTCATCGGGTGTCAGGCAGATGGGAGTGGGGAGGAGGGGATGGGTGTATACATACATAATGAGTACGATGCGCACCGTCTGGGGGATGGACACACTTGAAGCTCTGACTCCGGGAGGAAAGGGGGGCAAGGGCAATATACGGAACCCAAACATTTGTACCCCCATAATATGCTGAAATAAAAAAAAAATTTGAAAAAACCAATGATTGGCACAGAGCAAGCACTCAGTAAATATTTGGTGGAATTGAAGTCCAATCAAAGCAGTCTTCTTCTAGAGCCTACTTAGCCACTGGATGATATGCCTCCAAGATCTCAATCCTTTAATCCTCATCCGTTTAGGTCCTTATTATCTCTTATCTGGGAACCACAGTGTTCTCCTAACTGCTTGTTCTTACTACCTTTCCCAGGCTTCCCAAGTTTTGTAACTTTTCCTGATGTAACCCTTAAGCCTTGGGATACCCCTTACTGAATGGACCCCAAATATCACAGGCCCTGCTTAGTCACCATTAGGACATTTCAGATCGTTCACATCCTAGCTGTCACATTTGCTAGCTCTGTGATGTTGGTTAAGTTATGTTACTTCCGTCAGCCTCGATTTTCTTATCCGTGAAATGGAAAATCACTTGCCCTCTCCAAGCCTCAGTTTTCAGGTTCTTGTTTATCTACTAGGTCTTTTCTAGTTCTCAAGCCTTCGTGACTAACACACTGGTACCCCAGACAGACAGCTGTACGACCTCTAATGGCTTATGTCCCCTTGCCGAAATCCTGCAAATATGTCTAGTGCTTGGAGAATTTGTTAGACTCTCAGTTACTAAGGAATCTGCCTGTATTTACCGATTATGCAGAATTCAATGATTTCTTACCATTTTTCTTAACTTTTTCTTACTATCTCTGCCTTTGTTCCTCCCTAAGTCCTTTTATGCTTAAGATCTAGAAATGAAAGAATGAGCAGAATGTCTTCTGCATGGGAATTTGATGATCAGAGGTTGAAACCATAAATAGTAAGTATTTGAGGAGAAGCATTAGCTATATAAAGCTGTTAGCTTGTTGATAGGACCTGGAAGGACTCTTATGAATAATTCCTACATACTTAACTTTTTTTGTGTTTCCCTTTTCTGAAAAAAAAAATACATTAAAATTAGGAAAATAACAGTCTCTGTTTTATAGCCCAAAATAATCCACTCATTTTCTTCTTCCTTCCATTTTCATGAGCAACACCATGGGGTCCTAGAAAAACAATTTTATCCTTGTAGAGGAAAACAATACTGTTGTCCTAGGCTTGCCTGGAGCTATTTCCTTCCGTGGCCCTTCTTTCTTATGAGCTATCACCTTCCCAGATGCTACCACTTGAGTGCCAGGGATCTGCCCAGTAATGGAAGTCTAACTGGTCCCTTTACAAACTGGCCTGTGGCTTTGGCCTCAGCAGGGCAGGAAATTTCTAGCCACTTCCCTCATTATCTCTGAGTCCATTACTTCCACACACAACAACAGAGTCATCCTTATGACAAACACCCTCTCTCCATCCTTATGCCACTCCTTAAGGCTTCTACCCTAAAAGGATTTGTACCTTCTCTCCTGGAATCCAATTCACAAATGTTTATGACCTTAGAATACTGATGGTATTATTGTAAGTAGAGTGGCAAAGTGACATGTAGAGGCAATAACTATCTTTGGGATGGGCCAGTTCAGAGTGAGCTTCTTAGAGGAAATTATATTCCAAGCAGGCGGCAAGCAGTGCCATCCTGGCTCCCTTGAAATTGATTGGGTGGCAATCCAATTACAACCTGTATCTGATCATTTCATACATTATGGCAACATATCGAGATCAGGAGACCATTTCAAGGGAGTGGACTATTCCCCCTCAGCACTTAGCCCACTCCTAATGGTAGCTTAGCACATAAATAAGGCAATGGCATCTAATAAAATAATAACTCTGTTTATTAAGAGCTAGAGTGTCCACTGGCAAATGTGTTGTGTCATAGCAACAATATACCAGGGAATAAAGCAAGAAGGTGCAAATGGCAAAATCTCTTCTAAGGACATGTAACTGGATTGTGAGCTCAAATAGCAAATATGCATTAAGGGCCAGGATAATTGGTCCTTTATCTTCTCCTTATAAAAACAAAGGTTTATTTGCCCTTTAAATGGTTCAATAAAATTAAATTGGCACCCTGTGGTGTGTGCTGAATACATAATCAGAAATCAGAAGCAATAAAAAAAGAGAGAGAGAGAAAGCAAAAGTAGAGAAATCTAAAATTCGAAACAGTGTAGAAAAACAATGCAGGAAAATAATGCAGTTCCCAGTAATACTTCCTCATTGTATAGCAGACCCCAGAGCAGCCGCTCCTGCTCCTGAAAGCCAGAGATCACCAAATGGATCCAAATACCTCAAAAGCAGAGGCTACTTGGCTTTGGAGCACCCCCAGAAAAGTGGGGAAGCAGGGCAGGGAAGAGCCAGAAAGAAAGTGATTCTTCACTTACTTCCTCCACTTTTGGAGGAATTCACAAAACTTTGAAAGTAAATGCAATACTCATGAAAAGGAATGCCTTGTGGTACTTAAAACCTCTTCTAAAGTATATTCCCTGTAATCCTTCCAAAGCTGCTCATGTTAAGATCTTCCAAGCAAAAGCACAACAAAAACCTCATAATACATAGGCACGCAGCAACCCAAATTCCAGAAAAGAGGGAAAGTCGGTGCTTGCTAACTGATGAACATAAAACACAGTAAATAAATTAAAAAGAAAACATTTTCCTCCTGATTTCTAATTTTGATGGCCAGATACATAAATATTTGTTTAATGAGTGACAGCACATTAATAATACTTTTCTGTATTAACTGGATAGATGAAAGAGAAGGGAAATTGTGCTATCATTCAATTGTTTCAATCATTCAATTGTTTTTACTCACATGCTGTACCCAGAGAAATTATTAACTGTGTACACAAGACTTTTGACTTAGAAATCTCAGAAGACTTTTTGGAAATTCATTGTGTAGAATGATTCAGGTGGTAAGATAAATAAGGAAAAAGAAGGACACAGAATAAGTCTCCAAAAATACTTTCTTTAAAATGTCTTACAGTTGGAGGTTCTTAGTGAAGGTGGAACTACCTAGAGGTCATCTCTCTGCCTCCATCCAGGAATACATGGAAGCCATCCTGAATAAATTAAGTATATCTGCTTTCCAGACAAATAGTTTCTTCAACTTTTCTAGGGGCTTTTGTTAGTTTTTTCCTGGCCTCAACAGACCAAAAGACCCCTTCACAGCTAAAGGAATACATGTTTTATTTCCTCTGTGTCTCTCTCAGGCACCTGCCAAAGGAATTTGCATTTGGTGTACTCTCAATTGCCATTGCTGGCTGGCTGGCACTTATGTTCGGTGCCACCCACACCACATCATACTGGAGCTCAGACTCCTTCTTAGAGACAGATGAAAACCCACAGGGGAAAGAACATTAGCCAAATTGGAAGCCTCAAGGATGAAAGGTAGCAAACCAATAATGGAGTCACTGGGTCTGAGTATTGCTTTGGGGAGCCTAGGCCCCATAGATAAAGACTGATCTTTTACCAACTTCACTAGGGATTCCATATAAAAGGCAAAGAGGCAACTAAGCCCCAGTTGTGCACAGAAACAAAAATCACAAGCAATAAAATAAAATTAAATACTCATAATTAACTAATTGCTGGTACAGTTGGCTGCTTTTCCCCTCAGAGAAGGCATCTTCTGTATGATTTCCGTACTTAACCAAGTATAGCTATAATTATTATTATTCCTATAATAATAGGGTTCCCACAGATCTTCATATTTTTACATGTTTTATACTCATTATGGCTAATCCACAAAACATCTCTTTAGGGTGTGTAAATACTGTACTTGCCAGTAGGCTAGAGAGGAACTGGAGCTTAGAAAAAGGTGAAACGAAGGTCACAGACTGAGTCAGCGGTGACTTGGGAAATAGAACTGGAGAATTCAGCTTCTCAGTACCAATTTATGTCATGAGCTCATTAAGTGCTTACAGTATGAACCAAAAATTTATACTGAGCCTAACATAAAATTCACAGAACACCTGTTTCCTGACTCTTAAAAGCTTCTCGGCCATTGATAGAAGTTCACATTCACACACATGGGGCAAGCAGGCCACAAATCGGTCCAGGCATTCTCCTATTGAGTGCTAAATGGGGGCATCAGGCCAAGTGCTGCTGGCACTCAGAGAAAGAATACGTCTCTTAGGGGATGAAGCAGGCACCAAAAGCTCCATGGAGGAGGGAGCTTCAGCCAGGTTCTGAAAAGTGGGTAAGAATTGGAATGGCAGAGATTTGGGGAATGGCATTCCAGGAAGGGAACACAGCATGAGCAAATGCTCAGTTGCAGGAATGGGTAAGAAGTATGCAAGGCATAGAAAAGCCAGCTAGGCTGGGGCAGAAAGCTCCTACTGGAGAAGTATGGGAGACAATTTTGGATAGATCATAAGTCCTAATAATGGAGAGCCATGGAGTAGAAAACAAATACCTACTATTTATTGAGCACCTATTATGAACAGCTCTGTGCTTTATGTTTTTTTCTTTTTCTTTTTTTTTTTTTCAGGGTCAGGGTCTCACTTTGTCACCCAGGTTGGAGTGTGCAGTGGCATGATCATAGCTCACTGCATCTCTGCAGCTTTGCACTCCTGGGCTCAAGGCACCTTCCTGCCTCAGCTTCCCGAGTAGCTGGAACTATAGGCATGTGCCACCACGCCTGGCTAATTTTTAAATTTTTTGTAGAGACAGGCTCTTGCTATGTTGCGTGGGCTAGTCTCAAACTCCTAGCCTCAAGTGATCCTTCACCTTGGCCTCCCAAAATGCTGGGATTACAAGCATGAGCCACTGCGCCTAGCCTGCTTCATGTTTTCTTTTTTTTTTAATTGAAGTATACTTTACATATCATGTGTTTACTCCATTTTAAGTGTACAATTAAATGATTTTCATTGAATTCACTGAGGTGTACAGTTAATCACATAAATCAGTTTTAGAGGAATTCCTTTCCCCTATTGAGACCCCTAATTCCGCTCCCCAACTACTTCTCAAGCATGTCCCACCCCTCCACAGTGCCCACCACGTCACTCAGACGTGGGCTCACCCCCACCCCCCAATTCCCCAGTGATC
>CAUYRT010016100.1:0-19507 GCA_963574885.1 Lepilemur ruficaudatus | reverse complement strand
GTTGTCCAATTAATTTCTTTCTATTTATAGTAGAGACGGGGTCTCGCTCTTGCTCAGGCTGGTCTCGAACTCCTGACCTTGAGCTATCCACCCGCCTCGGCCTCCCAGAGTGCTAGGATTACAGGCGTGAGCCACCGCGCCTGGCCTGTTTTTTAATTCTTTTGTTTCTTCCTTTCTCTCTTGCTGTCTTTCTTTGTGATTTTATGATTTTTTTATAGTGGTATGCTTTGACTGCTCTCTTTTTATATTTTGTGTATCTACTATAGGTATGGTATTTATGTTAACCATGAAGCTTGCATATAATATTTTATAGTTATAACATTCTGTTTTAAGCTAATAACAGCCTAACTTCAATCACATACAGAAACTCTACCTTTACTTCTGTCCAACCACATACACACTTTATCTGAATGATGTTACAATTTACATATTTTATATTGTGCAACCATTAATAAATTATCTTAGTTATGTTTTTAATCCTTTGATATTTAACTTTTATACTAGAGTTGATAATTTTTGCACCATCATTACAGTATTAGAACTTTCTATAATTGAGATAATACTTACCTTTTCCAATGAGTTTTATTCTTTCATATATTTTAATGCTACCAATTAGCATCCTTTCATTTCAGTTTAAATCATTCTCTTTAGCATTTTTTGTAAGGAAGGTCTAGTGGTAATGAACTCCTTCAATTTTTATTTGTCAAAGAAGTCTTTGTTGCTCCCTCATTTTTGAAGAATAGCTTTACTGAATATAGTATTTTGTGTTGGCAGGGTTTTTTTTTTTTTTTCTCTCAGCACTTTGAATATATCATCCCAATCCATACTGGTCTGCTAGGCTTCTGCTGAGCAATCCACTAATATTCTTACAGATGCTCCTTTGTATGTGACAAGTCACTTTTCTCTTGTTGCTTTCAAAATTCTTTCTTTGTCTTTGACTTTTGACAACTTGATTGTAGTGTACCTTGGTGTATTTCTCTTTAAATACAAACTATTTGGAGTCCTTTGTGTTTTCTGAATCTAAACATCTATTTTCCACTACGGATTTGGGATTTGTTCAGCCATTATTTCTTTAAATAGCCTTTCTCCCTCTCTCTCTCTCTTCTCCTTCTGGTACTTGTTATAAATCGTTTTGCTTGATGAAGTCTCATCTACTCCTCAAGCAATTTTTATTCTTTTGCTCCTCTGATTGGATAATTTCAAATGACCTGTTTTCAAGTTCACTGATTCTTTTTTTTTATTTTGCTTTATCAAATTTGCCTTTGTGTCCCTGTAGTAAAGTTTTATTTATTGTAATCTTCAGCTTCAATATCTCTGATTCTTTATCATTTCTTTTCGATAACATTCTCATTTCATTTATGTATTATTTTATTGGTTTAATCTGGTTGTGTTTTTCTGTAACTTTCTGAGTTTATTTAAGACAATTATTTTGAATTTGGGGTGAGCTATTTACATATCTCCATTTCTTTTGCGTTGGCCACTAAAGATTTGTTTCTTTTCTTAACTGTACCATGTTGTCTTGATTTTTTGTGTTTTTGTATGTTTGCTTTGCTATCTGCAAATTTCAAGAAGCATCTACTTCTGCCAGGCTGTGTGGACCATTTTTGACCAGGACAGATTTAGAGTCCAGCCCCTCAGAGAACCACACTGTAAGACTAGGGACAAGCCCCCTTCACATCATTTCCTCTCTACTGGAGGAAAGCCTTAGTGTTATGCTTAGTTCCCACTCTCACATTGCTGTATCAGCTATAAAAGTACATCTGCCCCTTTTCTTTCTTGCTGGCTCTCCCACGGGACCAAGCTCCATGGAGAGAAACTAGTTCTATGGAGGGTGCTAGGGGTAGGGATTCTTTACTTCATTCCCTCCCTCATGGAGAAAAAACTTTAATTCTGCTTCTTGATTAATCTTGTAGAATTGTGCTAGATTGTGCTAGATATAAGGGGATGTCATCCCCTTCTCTTTGTTCCTAGCTATCCCAGAGGACCAGGATCTGCCAATCAAGCAGGGCTTGGTACAAGACAAGATAGAAACCAGCTCCATGGAGGGTGCCCTCTGAGGCCAAGAGATCGGACATCTAGGCACACATTCCAATATCGCCACTCCCCCATGGAAGAAATCATAGACAGGGAATTTTTGTAGTAATGAGCTAAGCCAGTTTAGGGGAAGGACTGATATGGGTAAAGTGAAATTACTCTTATTACCCATATAAATACAACTGCTTTCAATGTGTATTCTTCTGGGATGTTTCTACTTTTTAGCTAGATTATGAATTTCTCTCCAAGATAATATCATAGTTCTATCAATGTTTCTGTAGAGAAACAAGAGCTAGAGCTTTCTACTCCACCATCTTGCTGATGTCACTCAGATAGTTGGCTTGTTTCTTCAGCAGTTTTATGAACTTTTGACAAAATGTCTTCCATGAATGGAAATTCTTTCTTATGGTGTGTTTTTGTAAGGTTTCCAAGTTGCAAAGAATAAAAATTAGCACTAATTGATTCAGTAAAAGATTAATGTGCTAAAATATATTAATTCTTTTCTTTTTTCCTTAGCTCTTCCGTTTCTTTCCCTTTCTTTTCTTCCCTGAATATTTCAGTCCAAAAGCTACTCCTTGGAGCTGAGCAAGGCAGCCTGTTGTGAGAATAGGATGAGGTGGACATTTGCCTATGAGAGAAACCAGCATGGGCTTCATAACCTGAGCAGAACGAAGAAAGGATCTGTGTATAGGAGGTGGTAGAGTTCTGGTATGAGCAGGGTACAAAGGACTGCCCTGCAGACAGTGACTCATGTAGGGCATCAAAGCATGAATGAGATGACAAGAATGTCCATGCAGGAGTTGTAAGGGGTTGTCAGGATCAACTCAATGTGTGGTTTAGAGCCTGAAGAAAGTGAGGATGGAATCAATGTGTATTGATTGTGTATTTTGTTTTGAAGACTGAGCAGTGTGTAGAGGGCATCTATAGAAGAGAACAGGTCAGGATGAGGTGTTGGAATCTAAGCACAATGAGAAAGTTTGGGTTCCTCACTGTGGCCACTGATTGGGATATGGTGACAGTGATAAGATGCTGATTACATACATGAAGATTTACTCTAAAATTTAATATTTAGAGAATATGGGAGCTAGGTTTCTCATTGTCTGTTAGCAGCAACATGACAATAGGAATGTACACACCTAATTCCCAAATATTGGTTTTTAAACATCATTCTCACTAAAGAGAATAAGGACTCATTAGAGAAAGGATTAATTCCAAGGTTGGGAGCAAGGGGAATACTTGATGAACCTGAAATACCTTCTTATGCCACAACATAAGAAAGTGTTTAAATGATAAGGGAATCTTCTCCATCATTATTAAAAAGGGCTCCCACTGTCCAAATCAGAGATAATTTGAGCATTAAAATGAATCATCGTAAAGGCTTAAAACCTATCAAATAAAATAGGAATATATTTTACCCATACTAAGTTTAATGAATGAATAAATAAATAAATAAATAAAAGTTTGGGGGAATATTCACAAAGTCTCTAAGTACCTCTCCATTAAGCACTTAACTCATTTCAAAAATTAAAAATAACTTTACTGGCAGGCATCATCTTACTCAAGTGAGAAAATTATCCTCATCAGTAATAGAACATATTAAAATTGTATGACACCAACTAGGATGCAAACAGAAAAACACAGCGTCATGTCTATGATATCTTGAGAAATATACATAACCTGAATCTAATCACAAGGAAATATCAGATGAATTAAAATTGAGAGACTACAAAAGTCAGAAAAGACTGAAGAATTGAAAGAAACTGAAGAGAAATAAAGAACAAATGCAACATGTGACTCTTGACAGGATTCTTTTTCTATAAAGGCCTGGCACAATGGGTAAAATTTAAATGGGGCCTAAGTATTAGATAGTAGTGATATATTATATCAATGATAATTTTATAATTCAATGGCTCTGTTGTGGTGACTTAGAAATGGTGCAAGAAAAATAAAGTTTGTATCCATTTCTATAAGTTTTTTTTTGTTAGTGTGAGATGGCTTTAAGAAAAAGAAAAAAAGTTAAAGTCTATTAGTTAAAGAATTAGACTTAAAAGCAAGGAGAAACATTGCTCTACAGATGGCACAAAAGTGATCTAGTGAAGACATCACTGCCATCACTAACATACACTGGATGCTGATTGCCTCTGAAGGGGACATTTCTGCCCCTGAAGTATCAGCAGATACTGAGCTGGCTACAACATCCACAGTTACTACTTTTAGTTTATTTGATTGCTTGGCTGGTTTTGTTTGTTTGATTTTACTTTTATTTTACTTTTAGTTTTTCTTTTCATTTTGTACAGTGGCAGCTGTTTCAAAAATCTGGAATGGCTGGGTCTGATTTGGTGAAGCTAAGTTACTTTCCTGTACCTAGCTGGAAGGAGAGGTAGAATAGTGAGTACTTTTCTTTTTTTTCTTTTGAGTTTTATTATTTCTTTTGAGTTTTATTATCACTGCCTCCAACCAAACCCATGAGGTGGGGAATTCTCTGGACACACGTTGGTACTTTGAGCAACCAAAAAAATTAAAATTGACTAACAAAGTCCACTCTTTTTGGTGCCTAACATCAGCATCCTTCTTCCCACATAACTACATGAAGATATAATATTATTTAACAGCAAAAAGAACAATGGGTGCAGAGGTATAAACAGATCTCTATGGTCATCAGTTTTCTACATTATGTAATAAGTGATAAAATATTAGCTCCGAATACATTATGCAGGGTTAAGAATATATATTATAACATTTAAAGCTATCATTAAAAATTGCAAAGAGATATATTTAAAATTCAGATTGAAAATGTAATGAAATTCTAAAATATATTCAAATAACAAAAGTTGGGAAAAGAGTAAAAGAACAACAAAAATACAGAGAATAGGTAAGAATTAAAATAGTAGACTTAAATCAACCATATTAATAGCTACATTAAATGTTATGAAATTAATTATTTCAGTTAAAGTGAATGGTTGTCAGAAAGGAGAAAAAAAAAACTAATACCAAATTATATGCTTTCTACAGTAGACACACTATTTAAAAATTAAGACACAGATAAATTGAAAGTAAATAATAGAAAAAGATATTATATATTATGCAAACAGTCAGTATAAGCATTCAGGCATGGCTATATTAATATCAGACAAAACAGACTTCAAGACAAGCTACATTATGAGAGATAAAGAGAGGCATTTCGTGATGATGAAAGTGTCAATTAGTTAGAAAGACATAATAATCATAAATGTGTATGTGCTTAATAACAAAGTTCCAAATATTTGAAGCATAATTTGGCAGAATTAAAAAAGATAAATATGCAAATGCATAATTAGAGTAGGAGATTTTAATACCACTTTCTCAGCAATTGAAAGATCATCTAGACAGAAATCAACATAGAGAGAATCTAAACAATACTACCAACATATATGATGTAACATATATATTTTTTACTTGCTCTTTGAAAACTTTGAAGTATAAGATAAAAGCTATAGTTTCCCCTTCAACATTTCCCCAGCTTAGCTTTAGCCTTCTTTGTTCCTTCGTATGTTCTGATTATCGCTCTACTTTCCGTTTAATTGAGAGTACCTTGTCATCATTCTACAGGTTGCCAGCTTTTCTAGTACATAGTCACTCTATAACTCACTTGTAGCAAATTTTGTTTGTCTACCATCTCACTTTATGCCTATTTCAAACTCCTCACTAACAAAGCAAGGGGAATTGGAGGCATTTTCTACTTAATATTTATACTGCTTGCTTTAATTTATACCTAAATTGGTTATTATTACAACTAGATTTTCCATATCATATTGTGATTTCTCTGTTACCATTGCATGTAGGGTAGTTGTGATGCTAGGGAAACTTAAATGAAAGCAAAGATCAAGGTAGACTGGAGTAATCTTAGAGATTTTAGTGGCATCTTGCAGCCCACTAGCCACCCGCACAACAGACAATGCTACACCTCACTCAGCCTGTCTCAAATGCCAACATATTTTTATGAAGATATATGGATTCCAAGAAACCCTTTCTCTTCAACTCAGCTTTTCAGAGCATTATCCAATTTTTCCCAAAACAACACATTAATCTATATGATAGGACAGGAAGGTAAAGAAAATGTTACCAGGAGAGGAGGTATTCATCTTCTTCTTGTTTGCGCTTAGCACCCTATGACATTTTAATCATTAATAAATGGCCTTAACTGGACATTTAGGAATGTGCAAGCCTCTTCCATGTCCAAATACATTTTAAATGCAATTCAAAGCAATTAGTGCAAATTGATAAAGCAGAACTTTATGAATACTATTATCTGAAGTCTGCTCCAGAACCAAAATAGAAAAAGGCTTCTGAACCAGTAATCAAAAGAAAGTCCACAATCACACACAGCCCAAGGTTATAGAACTTAATAATAACAGGTTATATAATAGTCCTATCAAAACCAATAGCAGCGGATAAAGTGCCATTCAAAAGGCAGCAGGAACCTACCAAAAATCAACTCCATTTCTTCTGAAATTAGCTTCAGGACATTTTAGAAATCCAGGCCTACGTGTCAGCTAGGCACCTCATCAAACCCAAAATTGCTTCTCTTCTCCCTTCCCCCAGGTCCGTTAAGATGAAAAAGTCAACCTGCATGTCATCAAGCCAACAATGTTAGTCGCAATTATGGCTCAGCACGATTGTCTCTAATGGAGGCACAAGCACACAGGACAGCATGGGTCTGGAATTTTACCCTGTATGACTCCAAAGAGTAGTTCAACCATTCTAGAGAAAAACTCCACCTATAAAATGAAGTCAGGTATGTGAAGCATGAAATAAAATTGACACTATTTTAACAGTGCATTGGTGTGAAATGCATCCAGTGAGGTCCTATCAGAACGCATGAATATGGAAGAAAAGTCAGATATTTTCCTAAAATGCAATGTTTCTGTTTTTATATTTAGTCTGAGGAAAACTAGAGATAAAGTTGAAGAAAAATCTTAATAGTGACTATCTTTGTGTCAAGACCCTTGTAACTCTATTTATCAATCCTCTGTAGTAAACACTGGAGCATAGAAGGAGATCTTCATGATATGCTTGGAGTTGGAAGAAAGTCATAACACCATTAAAGGACAAGAGTTGCTTTACCCTTGAAAAATCAGACCTTGCACACCTAGGGCACCATTGAATAAATATGTTTAAAAAGAACAATGCATGTATGCACCCACTTAAAGAATACTAAAAATTCGTCTTTTGTGAATATGTACAACATACATAAGCTTTATGTTTCTGTGTGTGTGTGTTTATACAAAAGAAGGAAATAGCAACTTCAGGGGTATTAAGGCAATTTCTCTACAACCCAATAGCACATAAACTTTTCTTCTTTCATTTTTTTCAACTCCTTGAAACAGACACTGGTTGTTGTTCATCCAAGAGCCTTTTCCCATTTAACAGAAATCTACTCTCTTCCATTTGGCCATGTGTTTCAGGGGAGAAAGATACCAGCCCCAACCTGGAATAAATTATGGTTAATATAATGCAACTGTGGTTGTCCAGTTTACCTTCTCAGGGATTGGTTAAGCTTTTAATCTCATCACAGTTAAGCAAAGGTTTTAGATCATCTTAAATATATTTTTAATAAAATTCCAGTTTTACCTTAGATTATAACTATGTACACCTGAATATATATGTCCAGTCTGTTGCACTTTATGGTAGCAGCCCTTGGTTTAAGTAAGTTAAGGTCAATTGTATTTTATCTGAACAATCACTTAAATTCAATAATTAGTTCTCGATACCTGCCCCCCACTAAAAAGATATAAACTAGAGGATTGTTTAAAGGATCAAAACTCTATAGACATTACAACATATTTTTGCTTTTATTAATAATTATACTTTCAAAGCATAGTATATTGATAAATAATTATATGTTCACAACACTAGTATTTCATCATGTATTTTGTATTCCAAAGTTATTGATTTTTCAAAAAAAGTCAGTACTTAAGCTACTACCATCATTTAATGACTATTTTGATGATTTTGCTATATAATATTTTAAAAATACTTTTAAATTATAATAGCTTTGTATTAAAAAGGGCACAATAGTTAATGAAGACACAGACATGTTGATACACATAAACAAAGTATTAAAGTATTTCTGCCATATGGCAAGAATATAGACACAGTTTACAATTCACTCAAAATTCTGGCTTTAAAGTTCTAGATTTAAATTTTTTTTTAAATCAAGAGATTTGCAAAATTTTATTTTTTTGCTTAGAATAAAACTTTATTCCTATTTTATATTTCTCTATTTTAAATTTGTCCTATTAAAGTTTTAGAATTTGTGACTATATGCAAATTAATAAGATGCATTAGACAATGAAAGAATTTTTCTTAAGACTTCACATAAGGTAGAAGAAATACAATATTGTGGAATTACTAGAAGTATAGCATATATAGTTAAATGAAGGTAAACTTTCTGCAAAGATTAACAGGAAAAAAAATTGCTTTTTTGTATTTTGGTTGACAAATCTCACATGTTCTCACTCATATGTGGGAGGTAAATACTAAAAACAATTGCTTTCATGGAGACAGAGAGTAGAGTAATGGTCACCAGAGGCTGGGAAGGGTAGCGGGGAAATGGAATAAAGTGGGGATGGTTAATGAGTATAAAAATACAGTTAGATACTTAGAATGAACAATATTTGATAGCACAACAAAATGACTCTAATCAACAATAATTAGGGTATACTTTAAAATACTTAAAGAGTGGAATTGCAATATGCCTAATACAAAGAAATGTTCAATGGTTGAAAGTTTTCTATTTAATTTTTTTTCTGAATGTTCTGATTTCCTGTAATAGTTATTTCTTCACTTCCTGATTTTATGTGACACAAGACCTCAGAAGATATCCAAAGGAGGGGTCAGTCAATCTCACTGAACCTCTCTCTCACTAACTACATCTATTCAAGTAAGGGGAAGTTGCAATATAGATTAAAATAACCAATACCCCATTGCCTTCAGCAAAACTTTCATAGTTTTCTTTTTTTTTTTCATCCTTTTTTCCCTTGGAAAATTCACCTAATATTTGCTATGAACCATCTAATTATATCAATAATAAAAATATTTTCCAACTGTCAGTTCTGATTTTGGATTTTGTTTTTATCTAACTATATATTTATATATTTTCAGTTCTAACAAATGCCCATAGTAAATATAAGCAATCTACTATTTTACTGCTTATATTGGTAAAGAACTTTGGGTTTCTGTGAGGAAAGCCATACATATATGTAAGAAGTAGACCAAGTATAAAAACTTAGACAATTCAAAAAAATAAAACAACATGGCAGCATTTTGAAGTGAAATATGCATCAAAAGCTTTATCAATATACTACCAGAGGATGATTCCTAAAAAATTACATCATCTATTTTCACTAAAATCTCCAGTCAGGACAGAACTTTCAATTCATCCACTATGTTCTATATCCATTTCCTCCAATCACCCTAATTTAATTAGCTCTCATGGTCTTTTGGCCCCAACCTGAAAAATGTCTGGTCTCTAGTCTATCTTAGAATTCAAGGAGTTATTTCCATGAATATATTCCGGCATTCAAAAATTCCTTAAGAATGTAGGTTATTTTTGACTATTTTTGATTCAACCAGATGAATATATACAACCTCAAAGACTGCAGTCCCCAACCCCCAGTACCAGTCCATGGCTGATAGGAACCGGGCCACACAGCGGGAGATCAGTGGTGGGTAAGCAAGTGAAGCTTCATCTGCCTTTACAGCCACTCGCCATTGCTCACATCTCCGTATAAGCTCCACCTCCCGTCAGATCAGTGGCGGCATTAGCGTCTCACAGGAGCACAAACCCTACTGTAAACTGTGTATGCAAGAGATCTAGGTTGCGCGCTCCTTATGAGAATCTAATGTCTGATGATCTGAGGTGGAGCTGAGGCAGTGATGCTAGTGCTGGGGAGCAGCAGCAAATACAGATTATCATTAGCAGAGAGGTTGACTGCACAATAAATGTAATGTGCTTGAATCATCCCAAAGCCATTTTTCCCCCTACCCCCCACAACTTGGTCCATGGAAAAATTGTCTCCCATGAAACTGGCCCCTGGTGCCAAAAGGTTGGGGACTGCTGCCCTAGGGTGAGAAGAAATCCAAACTAGCTGGAGTCATCTCATTTCTTAACAGAAAGATTTCTAGGATTTTTAGAATCTAGAAATGAGTGACAAGTGGTTTTGATATTTTTAAATACCAGCATCCATAGATAATACCTACTCATAGTCATTGCTTCCTCCAGAGTACAGGCACTTTGAAAATTATCTATGGGTAGTTTTCAAAATGCTTCTGGCCATTAATATTCTTACAGTCCAATACTTTTCCTATTTTTTCCTCCTCACTTTCTTCCCTAAGTCAATTTTGCATCATCTTCACTATACCACAAACTGGTAAGAACACACAAATCCACAGCATGGAAATCTGGCTCTACCCATCCCTACCTCTTTCTTGCTGTATTCAAGTTATGAACAAATGGCTTAGAAGATGAGGGGCAAGATAGATTCTATTTCTTATAGTAGGATAGCTGCCTTTTCATTCACTTTTCCCATAAGTTTTATGTTGGGAAACAATAAATTGCAATGATTAAAAGGGTGGACCATTCTGTAATTCCAGTGCTTATTTGCTGTGTGGCATTACTAAATCTTTCAAGCCCCAATTTTTTCATCTGTAAAAGGGAGACAATATTACTATGTCATAAGATTATTACGAAAATTAAACAAGAAAATACCAAAAAAGAACTTGGAAGAATATCTTACAAATTGAAGCATTCGATAAATTATTTGGAAAAGGAATGCAAGGAACTCAAAATGGAGTCAATCTGCTTTTAAGAGAAATGTCAAGTGCTTTTCAAAAAGGCAGTCCCTTCTGGAGTTCTTATATTCTTTGGAGTGCAGCTAGGTAGTTGGAGAGAGGCTCTCATGGGAAACAATACCTATGCTTTTCACACTTTCATTATTCTTAGAATTCCTGACTTATCAAAAAAAATATAAGAACAGAATAGCATGTCATAGGTTAACACATCATCTGTAATTCTGGCCTTTGAAATGATATATACAGAACTTTCTCTATTATTCCTTTACTATTTGATTCCACTTTAAGTTTCCCTTTCTGATCAGAAATGTAACTCTCTGAAAGAAAATGCTGAACTATAGGAAATAAAAATGAAATGATCATTTGAAAGGCAAACAGGGGTTATCAGTCAAATTTCTTTTTAAAATAGAGTATTTATTTCAGGCTACTTTTTGGTGACAACAGGGGAGAAAATCTTGACTCTAGCACATTTCTTGACTGATATGAAGAGCCTGCCCTACTTTGACATCTCAAAACCCTGAAAAAAATAAAAACCTGCTTCCTTAATTTAAATTGCGCTCGTCCTCAATGGAAAGAGATTAGCAACATTTCCCTTCATTTTGATTTTCGATGCCCTGTTATTCCCCTGGTTTGCATTTAAGATCAGTCTTCCTTTAGACTAGAAATTATCTTTGCTCCCCAGACAGGTTTGACAGCACTCAATTCTTAAATGAATCTTATAAAAAAAAGGAAAGAATACACTCTGAAACAAAAAGATCTCATAGTTTTCATGTGAAAATCTTTATTTATCTTCATTCTTCTTCAGAAACTAAAAACTCTAAAAGTGATGGAGTCTCCAAGTTTTAAATGTAGCTAAATCAGAGGCCTTTTCTCATAGGTAAGTTCACCAGGAACCCAGCAGCCTAGGGGGACTTTAGTGCCTTGGCCAATGCTTGCACAGGCTGTAAGTGCCTATTGTAATTTAATAGCAACAAGTTTAGAAAACAAGAAAAGCAATAACTAGAATTCTCCTTCCCAGGGAGTTCAATTAATTCAATTGGGCATTCAGTTGCTAAATTTTTACCAGAGCTGGAGTCTCTAACCTTATTTCAATGAAAATAAGCAGAATACCATTAATTGCTTTTGGGCAGTACATTTGATTGTGTGAAGAGGTTTGCGTGCTTCAGCTTGTAACCTATTTCCCTTGATATATGAACAATATTTTTCTCTTATTTTAATGCAGAAGCTTAAGGCTAAGGTGTCAGATTTGTCTTTTATTTCCTAATTTTTTTCTTATACTTCACCAGATGAAATACCATAATCAAAACCTGAAAATAACAATTCTTCCCTTGACAATACTTCTTATTTCTACTTTTAACCAGATTATCTCCTGTCCCTTTCTTTTTCTCATGAAACACAGGTAAATGTGGCCTGGGTTGTTAACTATGAATGGTAAACACTGAAAACTAAATAAGATTAAGATATTCTAAGTCATTAAATAAATTCCCTTTAGAGAAAGAGTTCAAGAACAGAATGCTCTGAAGTCTTACAAATTGCTTTATAGAAGAATACTTTAAATAAAGTAAAAAGATATCCATCACATATTAAATGGAAGGGTGGGTTACAAAATACCATCTACTCTCTAATAATGTCTCTCTTACCTCTCCATCTGCACCCTTTGCCCATCTCTATGGTCCAGTCATACAGTCATCTATATTTCTCAGAACTGGGGCAACCCTACACTCCCAGCCCCCTGCTTCCCAACATCATCCACTAGAAGTGGCCTGTGACACTGTTGCTTTGTCTAATTTAGGAGTCGCCTTTATCTCCATCTCTCTCATTCCACCCTATCCCCAACCCTTCACTCTTCCTTCAGCCTTATGGAAGTTGCAACTGGAGTGCAGCAGGCATTTTGCTGCCATAAAGAAAAAGCCTCAAGAGCAATAACGTGCTATTAAATGTTTAAATACCAGTTTTCCTTGTGGGGAGGAGGGAGAGCCCTTATATGTAGCATTTGGTGATTTCCTTGGTGTAAATATTCCCGCCACGGTCTATTTAAAGCCAACAATGTGACACCACTCGGTATCAAGTTAGGAAGAGCTGTGTGCAGTAAACACACCATTGTATGGTATCTCCACCAAACATTTCCAATAGACAGAAATAACTTCAAGGGCAGAGATAATAGTGAAACGTAGAAAAATAATTAGGAAGTGATGAGTCTTCAGTACTTTGTTTTTAACTTTATTAGTTTATAAAATTTAATTTTTAATAATGGCTCTTTCACAACCAGCTCACAAATTCCTGGAAATTTAACAACTGGCTCTCACAGCCTGGCTCCAGCATGCCAGTGCTCAAGAGAATCACAGAGACATGATCCCGATGACATTGAGCCACCAAATCATTACTAAAATCTGTCTACTCCAAACATTTTGTTATGTTAGAAAGGAAATCCATGTTTGATTAAGCTACTCAGTCAAGTATTCTGTTACTGAAGCTGGGCAATTTACAAAGCAAAGAGGTTTATTTGGCTCACGGTTCTGCAGGCCCTACAAGAAGCATGGCACCAACATCTGCTTCTGACAGGGGCCTCGGGCTGCCTCTGGTTATGGCAGAGGTGAGGGGGGGCTGCTGTGTAGAGGTCGCAGGGTGAGAGGGGAAGCAGGGTGGGGAGTCGGGGAGGGGGGGATGCCAGGGTCTTTTTAACAACCAGGTTTCCAGGGAACTAACAGAGCAAGAATTTACTCATTACCGTGAGGACAGCACCAAGCCATTCATGAGGATCCACTTTCGTTGAAACTTAACAAATTTCCATTTCGTAATGATCATGTAATCTGGGGATAGTTTTCACAAATTATAGTTATAACAGCAAATTCTGGAAGGAAAGCTTACTAGATCACCTGGTTTACCTTCCCCAGTCAGGTGTGGTACTCATCCTACAGTTGAATCACAGTTTCGTGCTTGGGTTTAGTAGTCAGATTCATTCACTTTTTTTCAGGAAGTTTTTCAGACCATTGAGTTAAACACAGCCATGATGGGTACCAGAGTAAACATTTCTTCCTCATTCTTTGAGACTTTAACCTGTGGCTTTTGTTATCTTATAAGCACTAATTGTATAAAGAGAAAAAAGAACACAGAGGTTAGATGGGCTGCCCAACATTGTATTATGAGAAGTGGCTCACACCTGTAATCCTGGCACTTTGAGAGGCTGAAGTGGGAGGATCACTTGAGCCTGGGAGTTTGAGACCAGCCTTGGACAACATAGTGAGACCCTGTCTCTTAAAAAAAAAAAAAAAAAGAACTTGTTATTGAATCATGGTTTTGACTGTAGCTATTTTTATAAGACTACGTATGGCAAGTTCTTCACCTTTGAGATAAAGCTTTTTTCTGTCTCTTTTTTTTAACTCTTCCAAAAATTGAATACAGGAAATATTTATTTCCACATGGTTAAATGGGAGTGTCAGGAGGCTTTCCCAGTCCAGCCAGGAACGGTTTTTATTTAAAAAATGGATTCTGAGATTGCATTGTGCTAAGCATTCATGTTTTGCCTCATTTCTTTAACCAAGGACTGAGGTGCTTTCCTGTGTCTTCTTAATGATTTCAGCCAAGCCTAATATTTAAAAAAATACCCTTCCCTCTAAATCAGTCCTCTTCTGTAATAAATTCTAAGATTGTTCCAAGTTCACCATAAAATGTGAAATTGCTTTGCAGACATTGCAAATGAGAATTATTCTATGGTGCTTGGGAAATCGAGAGAAAGCATTACCTCTCAAAGGGAAGTTGAATCCTTAAGAGAATTGACCACATCCTAATTTATGTGTCTCCCCTGCTGGCCAATTTAGCAGCGACTCAGGATTATAGTTAGCCAAACTGGTAAGCTTTTGATTCTTGTTTGCAAATGGCAAGTTGAGTGACTTTTCAGAGCTTTCCAGGCAAGCTGTGGTCAGTCTGGGTCCAATTGCCTGAGCTCTGAACCATAACGGAGAGGGGAAGCCCTGCAGTTCCCGTTGTGAGAGAAGGCTGAGCACATTCCGTGGTCGTATTAGGTTTTACCAACCATCCGCACACACGATGTCGCCCGTGACTCGAATGTGGCGCTGTCGGGTGAGGGAGGATTTTACATTATCTCCATTCACCGCACGTAGTGCACGTAACCTTGGAGGAGATGGAGTAGCTTGGTCATGTGACTCCCTAAACCCTGCCCCAAACCTGCTTCTAGATAAGTGATGAAACTAGGGAGTCTTGTGACTACCGTTCTAGAGCTCTCTCCTGTGCAAGGTTCTGGATAAAGGCACATGTGCGCACTCAAGACATTTGCCCCGTCCATACGTCATGCTGCTTGTCCAAGGTTAGGTGAGGCTAGAGTCTGTCTATCTGGCATTTGGCGAGACGGTCAGTTCTCTCAGAAGGTGGAGGAGCACGTAGCAGGACCCCACCCTGCACCGCTGCAGGTCGCGCAACACAGGCTCTCACTGATTCCTGAGGGTAGTCTTTGGAAACTGAGCACAGAAGTGAGTTGCATCCTTGGAACTTACATCCACTGACCCATTATCGTTTGACTTTGCGTGCTTTTATTCTCAGATTATCATACACCAAAATAATTCTTCCTTGCATCCCTCTGGTTGGAATAGTTAACCTATTTTTTGTTAATTTGTGTATTTCCCTAGATTGGAAGTCTTTGCCATCAGGGACTGTCTTACTGTGTACCACCAGGTGCTTTCCTTGCATTATCTCATGTCATCCTCACAAGAAATCAGGAAGGTAGCTACTGTGTTCCCAGTTGTAGGGATGGCGGGACCAAGGCACACAGAAGTTACAGCACTTGATGTAGCAGTGAAGTTAGGCTTGGGCGACTGACTCCAGCGCCTGTCATCTGAATCCCAGCAGTACCTTTGTCGCCTTCGTCATCTTCGTATTTCTCGTGCCTCGTGCCTTGTACTCTACTTGGCACATAGGAGGCACTTGGTACATTACTTTGGAGTGTGTGGGTGAGTGGATTTGACAAGGAAACACATTTAAGTGTTGTAACATATTTCTAAAGAGATTACCATCTTGATTAGCTTCTCCGTTAGTGGCACGTCCTTGATGAGTAAGTACAGGTTGAACGTTCCAAATCCCAAAAGGCTCCAAAATCTGAAACTTTTTGAGCACCAGTGTAATGCTTAAAAGAAATTCTCATTGGAGCATTTCTCATTTCAGATTTTTGGATTCGGGATGCTCAGCCAGTAAGTATAATGCAAATATTCCAAAATCCAAAAAAATCCAAAATGCTTCTGGTCCGAAGCATTTCGCATAAGGGATACTCGTCCTGTACAGAAAGGGAAATTGTGTTTCATCGAAGGTATATCCAATGAAAACCCACGATTTTTATTCACTTCAAAGCTCATTTCTGCCTGGTATAGTCAGAGGGCATTCTGGGCTTAAAGCACTGCCACCTCTGACCTCTGACCTGGTTGCTCCTCCTCATAGCACTGTTGGCTTAATGGGGGTGGCCTGGCCTGTGTGCACCCCTCCCCTGAAACAACGCTGAGGCTCATACATTCAGAAGTCTTCAGTAGGCCAAGCATAGCTGAAAACCTTAGCGTGACATTTACGTAATGTTGGTTTTCTTAAAAGCTACAGTGGTGATTGTGTAATAAAGTATGTACTTTGGGGGCGTAGCCCTGGGAGCCTAGAAATAAGCCTGAAATAGTGACTTGGGGAAAGCCATTGGTGTATGAGATTGTGAATCCCACAAAACCGATGGTGAGCGGGGCGTGGGGGGAAGGTGGTGACACACGTGCGGAAGAATATTGGCACTGGAGGGAATTCTTGGTTTTGTCTGGTCCAGCCACTCAGTGTTACTTTGAGGTGAGTGGTTGAGTGACCTGGCTTTTCTCACTCTTAATATGGATTGCCAGGTGCCGTGCAACTTAGTAACTTTTAGCCAGAGGGCAGGCAGGGGATTTCTTACCCCTCTGCACGGGTACACACTCACACACTTGTACACGCCTGCCCACACATGTGGTCCCATTCCCCTTCTAGTCACACAGAGCAGCGTTCCACAGCCCACTTGCTTCAAAACAAGTCTGTTGTTATAGGCCGGTAGGACGAGTGACGTCATGCTGGCCTGCTTTGCAGCATATTCAGTGACATGGGGATCCTTAGTCGCTTGTCTCTGGTTTCAGATGCCCAGACTGGAGTCTTCATGGTGGCTGCTCTCCCAGTAGGTAGTTGTCCTCAAGCTGGCTTACTCTTGAGGGATGCCAATTCCTTACGTTTCATAGATCATTTGTCCCAATGACATCTTTACAGTATGTATAAATTTCTACATTTTTTCCCAAGCAGAGGCGTAAGTGTTTGGTCTTTTTCCAGATGGGAAGGGAAAGTGGTGGTCCTTCCTGGAATCTGTTGGTAGCACTTCCAGTCCCTCCTCAACTGGATTTGGTAATATAAGGAAGAAAGATTTTTACCACTACCACATATGGGGGTAGCTGTACCAACCCTGTCTACATGTTGGAATTCCCAGCAGAGCCTACAAAGTACTGGTATCTGCGCATGACTCTCCAGGGTTCTTACTTCATTGTTCTGGGGTATGGCCTGGGCGTTAGGATTTTTAACAGCTTCCTAGGTAGTTCTAATGTGAAGCCAGGGCTGCTGAACCACTGGCGTGGGGCAAAGCTGAGGAAGCAGCAGCCGATGGACGGAAGTGTCGGCCTGTGAGCCCCGTGTAGTCAGTCGCCGATGGGAGCTGTAGGCAGCGGGTCTGATGTTCTCCCATTTTCTAGATGTGAAAGCAGCTGGCGCCTTTGCCCTTCTTCCTCCTTTGCTAGAAGAGCATGTCCTGATTTGAAATAGATTAGATTTAAATTAAAAAGTAAAAGCATGGCCTTAGAAACTCAGCAAGCTTGCTTTTCCTCTCAGCGTTTCCCTCCTGCAGTAGGTGTTGATACAGGCTTTAGCAGAGTAAGAAGCTGAGGTTTGGAACCCCTGCAGTGAGCGGGCAGTGTAACCTGCCCACTGCCAGGCAGCGGCATGAGGACTCCTCATGACAGCCACACACAGTGTCACCAGGGCATGAGCAGTTAATTTCCTCTGCCTCTTTCATTTATTTAAAAGGTTGCTGCTGCTACTGAAAAGCAGATTTTATTTTATTTGAATTTTTACTTAAAGAATTTAAAATTAGAAATGAAGAAATCAGAGATTTTTTTTCCCTTTCCATAGTATACGGTGAGTTTATGGAGGACTTTCATTTCTAGGGTTGTGTATTTGAGGGTTTTTTTTAATGGCATGTTATTAATTTAGTAATTAAAAGAAAAATAAGTGGTGTTTTGTTTGATGCTAGTTGCTACCAGGCTTATTATATCAGTGTTTGAAGGAAGTAGAAAGGAATTTATCTGTGTCTTCAAACAAACCCTGAATAGTAGAATCCTTAAAGTTAGAAAAGTCTCTTCCTTCTCACGTTTTTTAAAATTCCTGTTTTCTGTTCAGGTTCTAGTGCTAAGGCTTGGGTCTGTCTTTGAGCAGAATTATTACTCTCTTTGTTTTTGTTGGTTTGCTTATGAAAATGTTTAGTGTAATACCTTTGGGAATGCCCTTACCTTCTAGCAAATGTAACTAGTTGTCCTGCTGTTTCCCACCAGCTTCTCTCTCCAGAGATCACAAACACATGTACATGTCCTAGTACATGTGAGATCTTTTAATTTTTTTCTTAAAGAGAATCATTTTATATATTAGAATCATCCAGAAAAATAATTAGTGTTGGGGGTTCTTCACATAGATTTTTGAAGTAGCTACTACCTTCAGAAGAAGGATCAACCCAGGACAGGTTTGCATGTATCAGCTGAGAACTTCGAGCTGATTTCTGGGTAAATAATTTTACCTTCAAGGTTCATGTTGGCTTGGCTTATGTCTTTATATAAATTAATCTCTACTTATCTCTGTGAATGCCGGCTTAGTGTTCTTTCAGGAAACCACAACTAAAAGACAAAAAGCATTCTGTTCCTTTCTTCCCTTGTTGAGAGACTTAAAATTCTCCAATTGCCTCTCATTGAATTTTGTCCCCTGGGTACTTAGGGAATAGGCAGCTGTGTGCCTAGGTAAAAGGATTCAGTGTATTGGCGGTTTGATTCTTGGAAGGAAACCCTCTCATAGTGCTTTTGAAAAAAATCTGAGTTGAAGATTCCAGAATTCTGGGGTACAAAGTAAATTTGAACAGGAAGTTTTAATTTTCATAGAAACAGCATGAGTTCAAAAGGATTGGTGAGAGAGACTTTAATATTCTGTGAAAAAATAGCACAGTATAATGGAAAGATGACTAACCCAGAGTTTAGTTGGAGCTGCGGTGGATTAGTCTAGTCTCCTTGCGTGAGCTGTGTGTATGTTGCTTCAGTTTATTCATCTGTGGAAAATGAGGTTGGAGGGGGCTCTTCCTATTCCACAATTAGGAAAAAGGCATCTGCATTCACACTCTTAAAATCCCACTATTTAAGTTGACAGTAAAGGGATTTATGTGTGTGTGTGTGTATATATATGTATATATATATTTTTAATGGCATAAACCCTTAAGAATGAGAGTAGGAAAGAGACCACAGCAAAAAATTTTGGAAGTTGGAAAGCAGGTGAGCCAGTGATAAAGGACTTAACAGACCCAAGAAAACTGACTGCCAGGCAGCAGCAGGGAAAG
>CAUYRT010016099.1:0-70911 GCA_963574885.1 Lepilemur ruficaudatus | reverse complement strand
CTCACAGCAACCTCAAACTCCTGGGCTCAAGCAATCCTTCTGCCTCAGCCTCCCAAGTGGCTGGGACTACAGGCATGCGCCACCATGCCCAGCTAATTTTTTCTATATATTTTTAGTTGGCCAATTAATTTCTTTCTATTTTTTTAGTAGAGACAGGATCTCACTCTTGCTCAGGCTGGTTTCGAACTCCTGACCTTGAGCGATCCGCCCGACTCGGCCTCCCAGAGTGCTAGGATTACAAGGCATGAGCCACTGCGCCCGGCCTTGCCCCAGCCTATTTTTAATTAACTTTTTATACTGTAAGGTTTTCATTTTTTTCTTTTTAAATTTCGGTGGTTATCAATATGTTACATTACAGAATGAGTTGCTGGGTTTATTGTGCTTGGTGAATTACTTAACCAAGAACGCCCCCCAGGAAAGAAGGTGATATTTAATACTCTGAATACCCATAAAATGACATCTGATCACATTGCACTAAAATATGTAATTGTGTCTTTAATCGCAAAACATTACAGTGGAATTCTCTCCTGAGTATGTACTATATTTCTAAATATCATGTACCAACATTTATTGATATAAAGTAAAACAGAATAGGCTAATATTGGTAATATGCATCACTAATATATTTTAAAAAATTAATAATGCATGTTGACAGAAACTGAATACGTATTTAGCTCGTCTCTAGTTGCATCTATTCTTTGTTCACAGGTGCATATTCACATAAAAATTATCATCTTCAAAGTAGTTACGAACAGTAGATATCCAGTTAGTTCTGTTAAAGGCAAAGCAAACAGACAAACTACATAGATTTTAAACTTTCTTATTCTAACACATGGGTTCTCCTGTCCATGTCTCAATGCTGTTCTTTCAATGGGCTAATCCCTTTTGATGACGGCCAAACCAAATGGCCTTACTTCATTCCTGGTCCTTACCTGTGATATATATTATATTATTAAGTAAATACAAGCCATGATGAAACTGGTATTTCTAATCCCTAATTCTACAGTCTTAGAGCTCTTGGAGTAGCTATAGAAGATAAAAGTGTGATGAAGACAGTCGGGAACATAAATGGCCTCGGGAATGGGTAAATGCAGATGATCCATGGCCTGGTTATCATATGATGTTTCCTCAGTTAACTAGATCCCTGAGAAAGTTGGTTTTTCAATATTGAGATTCCCTTTGGAATATTAGTCCACTCACAGTGATATCCAAAAACACTGATAATAGTTTTAGTGAGGGAATCCCAATAGGTTGAGGCCTCATGGCGTGAAAACCCACAGCTCCCATTACTTGGGTTCGAGTGGTTGCCAAGACTCCTCAGGCTAATTCAAAGCCGGAGTTTGCAGAATCTGTGCCCCAGTGATGTTTGGTTGCCTAAACTGTGGCAGATTTTGAAATGGTTCTTAACCGTTACATGTGGCACACATATCAAATGTTTAAGAAGATTCCATGGCAACAGAATATGCTTAAAAAATTATCTGTGGCTTGTAGGACATTATAGAATAATCAGAATATTTTTCCCCAGACTTAAAAACAGTTTTTAAACAATAGCAATACAAGTTTATGTTTTATATGCATGATGTTTTTTGTGAACATGGATTATAAATAAATGCAAAGTTCTGAGTTACTGGGTCAGATGTTTATATCTATGGAAAAACTCTTATTCAGAAAACCTGAAATTTGAAACAGTATATTTTCTAAAGAGCGAATGGTAAATATTTTTCTCATTATAAGTGACCTAAATTATTGAAATTAAAATTAAATAATTATCTTCCATGAATAAATAGTTATCTTCCATAAAAAACTCACAGAATTATAGGTATCCAATTAGATAAAACTGGGCTTTACCCATTCAGTTACATGGTATTAACAATTTGCTCTGTGTGTGTGTATCTATATATTTATGTAATAAGTGACAAAACGCAAATAAAATCCAATATATCAGAATTCTTTGCCAAATGTAGACAGTATTTACTTAAAAGTAAAAGCTAGCAAAAGTCACATGACTAAAAATATATTATTGAATGTCCTTATTTTAATTCAACTTTTCCCAATTATTTCATTCTTGCCAAAAATATGTTTAATAGTTGAGACATTTGGAAACTACCTTTCCCACCTGCATTAATTTGCAAACTTTGTGATAACTTCTGCTTTGGAAAAGTGTTATTTAGAAGATCACTTATAAGAAACAATTAGATGTGTGAAAAATAAATGAGAAACTTTGACTACCAAACTTCTAATGACACTATATTTCCTTACAAAAATGATGCCACTAAGCAAAACCATGAGAGGAGGAGATTGCAATATTTCTTTTGCTGATTAGGTGTTATGTACTTTTTTCTATCATAATAAATGTGCAAAGATAACTCATACATATATTGCTATTGGAAGGAAAAATGGGAGATAACTAAAAATAAAAAAATTGAAACTTGATAAATAGGACATTTTCCCTAAAAATACCTCCTCTTATTAGTATTTTTCATACAGATAAAATCTGTTTATTGGTAAAATGTTCAAGATAAGCAATGCTCAATTTACAAAAAAAAAATGAGAATTACAAAAAGAAAAATGATAAACATGAAAAAAAAATAAGAAAGAAAAGAAAAAGGTGGAGATATGTATAGCCCAGAAATCTTAGTCAAAGATTGTTTATGTCTGATGACAGTGAGTATTAGGGAGTCAATGTTTTATTATAAATTAGAATGAACAGAAGTAGCGAGGAACTAATATGAAAAATTCATAGAATCATTATGGCTCTAAGAATATTTATGTATCAGACACTAACTGGACCTAGTGGGTATATGATTTTTTTTCATTTTTACTGTAATATTTCACAGATTAATTATAAAGTATGTTAATAGCCAAAGGATTCAATGAAGGTGTTAATTAAGTGAGCCTTGATTGCTCTCATTGTAGCAAGAGTATCTGATTGTTGTTAGTATATTAGAGTAAGTGAGTAATGTTGGAAAAAAAATCTGGCCTACTCTGATAAGTGTAATTTAATGCTTAAAATATGATGTGTTGCTGATGTGTGTGTGTGTGTGCGTGTGTGTGTTTATGTTTGAAGCCTAGTGTGCTCAGACCTAAACGAAAATAAAGTTGCTAAAGATAGGATGAGTATTACTTAACTTAGAAACTGATTATAAATTGTTATGAGTGATAAGTTGTTGGAAAGGCTGAAAGAGATAAATTCATTTCTGTGTACTTGTACAGGTGACAGCCCATTATTCTAGATAAAGGGCCATTTTATTTATTTATAATTCTTATTTCTTTAACCATGTTTCCATGAAACCTAAAGATAATCCTCTATATCCAATATTGAACAGACCACATTACATTGGCTATTTTGTAACAGTGTATAAAATTATCATATGCATTTGATCTTTAATATGCATTAAAATTATTTAAAGTAAACAAAACAACAAAAAGGACACAACTCAACAGCGACTTGCTACTTATGTCAATGTTCTTTGTTAGTATAAATGCAGTGATTCATGATGCGTTTTACTGGGATTTGAAATTTTACAGGAGTCATCAAGACTGCCCTTCCAAACATGGATAGAGAGGCTAAAGACCAGTATTTGCTTGTTATTCAGGCAAAGGATATGGTTGGTCAAAATGGAGGACTGTCAGGAACTACATCAGTCACCGTGACCCTAACTGATGTCAATGATAACCCACCTCGCTTTCCTCGAAGTAAGCTATTTTGTTAAGTGATACAAGTGCACTAACTTTCCCTGACGGTCTATAAAAAATATCTTTAAAAGGAATTTTTCTAATATTTCTAAAGTAGATAATTCTCTTACTGCATTTTCCAAAAGTTGCATAATTGCAAAACCATGGGCATGATTTTACTTTAGTAATATGGATTATAAGGGTATTGAAAAGAAATAGAAGCCATCATGTATTTGTATTACTTCTATCTTAAATATGATTTTTCTCTTACTCACATTTTGAATATTAGACAATTATTATGTTTATGTAGTCTTTTTTTCTAAGACATATTCTCTTTATACATTCTGTAAATCGTAAGGTTTACAGGTTTAAGTGTGGCCAATTAATAATATTTGAGTTCTTAATTCTATAAAATATTCAATTTATCAATTCTACACAATACAAATATTGCTTTATTTTTGTAGATTAAAAACAGAATAAAAATTTTCATGTTTTTCATTCTACATTTCTTTAAACCAGTTCATGAGCACTGAACATTCCTTTAGCGATTACACCACATCTTTCTTGTGCAAACGTTCAGTGTTTTAAAAGAAATCAATCTCGGGAACCAGAAAATCACATGCCCTCAATTCAGCTTCTTTGACCAAAGTGGCTTTTGACTTAACCAAGAAAAAGTTAAAAAACATTCTCTAGGAAGAAGTGTCCTGTTTGTAAAAAGCATTTCATCTCCTTCTCTTTGTAGTTGCTTTTTATTTTTTTTATTTCTAAGTGTACGTGGTATTTCTATAGAATGCTCAAGAAAATGAAGAGATTGTACAGACTACAACATCTGTACAATGTCTCTAAAATGCTTGTCCAATAGAAATAGGGAACTAAGCCTCCTACCAACAAAACTTAGAAATAAATTATATTAAATAAGGAAGCTTTCCAAGCAAATATGAGTGCCACTATTTTTTCCTTCCAATACTGCTCTTTAGAATTTTCAGTTTCATTTTACATATTTTTAATATTTATGTTATTAAACAATGAACATTTCAATACATCCTGGAAATATTTTTTAAAAAGTGACACTGAGTTTAGCATTTTTAAGAAATTTAGCCTATCTTTAATTGTGATTTTGATGCTTGTCATGGAGAAGAAGGAGGGACTTAAGAATAAAAATATAATAATGTAATTACTCTGGCCTCATAATAAAATTAAGTGTTTCTTTTCTGTTTATGCTTGGAATGATAAGAATTGATACATAGAATTTTAGTAGTTTCACTGTCATGCTTTTATAAGATAGAACACAGGTCTATTAGATAATGTCTTACTTATTAAAGTGAAGAAAGCCAAGGATATATCACTGACTTTTTCATTTTTGCTGGGATTTTCTCTACCATTAAATTACTATTCTAACCTTAGAATTTTCATACTTTTCTGAGGACTGTTCTAGACGTGTGAAAGGAGTCACTCAAAAGTAATAAGCATACATTGTAAGCATTTATTTTTAAAAGTAACTATTCACAAACGTTAGAAAATTATAAACAAGTCTCAGCTTAAAACATAGTCCCTTTATATAGATATATTTTCCTTTCTATATTCCTCTCAAAGAAAATCCTCACTTTTCCTTCATAAGAAGGTACAAAAGTGCCACGATTTAACAATCAAAAGGAAATGGAGGAAGATGCAGGGGAAAAGAAAAAGTAAATGGTTAAAGAAAAATGGTGAAAGAACAGAGTATGCTGAGCTGTAATAACTCACGAATTTCTTCCCCACAATATTTTGTTTTTTTAGTTGAGGGACAGTGGAAAGAAGTTATTACAAAAGTTAAACAGAAGTTTTTAAAAGTTACTCTTTCTTTTTTACTTCTCTTTTTCTTCCTGTTCAAATATTATTGCCTATGCTTTGCGTGATTGTGCCCCAAATCAGTTCAACATATAGCCCACAAAAATAACTCTTATCCGTGTTAAATTTATGAGCTAAAAGAAGACTAATATTGTCTTTCACAAACTTTCTTACCATTTTCTGTAATTTTCTTAGTGAAAAATACTAAGTAAATTCCAACATTAAGTTATCAAAACCATTTAAGCTTGCATTTGCCTATTTGAAGCCCAAAATATTCTATTTTTATTTCTTAATAGTTAAATTATAATATTTAATTATATTTAATAATTATATATGGATTATAATTATTTTAAATTTATTTTTATTGTGAAAGGTAGGATACTTCTCACCACTAGAAATAAAAGAGTAAGAGATTAGTCTCTTACCTTTACTCAGACCACCTATTTCTGCTATCACATAGTTACCATTATCTAATCATTCCATCAAAATTCTTAAGGCTATATGAAAATTGCTTTTTGTTTCACATTGCCTTAGCATCTTTTTTATTAAAAAATAAAACAAATTAAAGGAACATGATGCAAAATAACCAAATGTTAATTTTTATTGGTTAGCATGGTATAAGGTTTTGTTCATTTCTTGTTTTGAATTTCACAGGGTCTTACCAATATAACGTCCCTGAATCATTGCCTGTAGCCTCAGTTGTGGCCAGAATTAAAGCTGCCGATGCAGATATTGGAGCTAATGCTGAAATGGAATACAAAATTGTGGATGGTGATGGATTAGGAGTTTTCAAGATTTCTGTTGACAAAGATACACAGGAAGGGATCATTACTATACAGAAGGTAATGTTTTCTCTATTTCCTTTTTTATTTTCTATGAGGCCAATATCACAGATTATGGATAAGTTATGTCTGCTTGATGGAGGAATGTACTAGACAAACTGAATGGCCATATGGAGCCATTGCTATTTTAATTTTAATAAGATAAAGAATGCATTTATTTTTAGGTGTCAGAATTTTAGCAAACCTTGAATGACATTTGTAACAACATCTCATCAATTCTATTCTTTCTCTAAGAAACTCACAGCTGTTATCTATAGCACGATAACAATAAGGCACACTGGCAAATGTGCTGTTTTAAAGACCTGTTTGGAGAGCTGAATATGTTTCTTCTTTTACTTTCCCACTAGGGTTTCCACTATGAAACCCTAAAATCAATCAAAAGCCTTTGTATACAAGCTAAATGGACACTGTTATTTTCTGCATACATGAAAATACTACAGATAAAATTAGAAGTAGAAGCCAAAATATTCAAGCTTTGTTACATTGCCAATTATTCCTTTTTAAAATTTATAGTAATGGAAGGACTTGAAGATTCCATACAAGAAGAGCATGAAAAGTTGTAGAGCCTATCATAATTCCTTAAGTAAAAGTGCCAAGGAGATAAAAAGTCAGTACAATCCAAACTAAAGATTATTTGCTGTGGTATATATAAATTAGTTCTCAACACTGATAGTTATGGAGGGAAATGAGCTCTTTACTCTCTTCTCAATGTATAGACATGACCTTTGACCAATATGCAATTAAAAATAAGTCAAAAGCATTATTCCAAAATATAATATTATGTCAAATATTTAAAACATTAAAAATATATCAAAGTCCCTACCTCTCAAGATATTGAAATTTTTGCCAGTCTGATAATCCAGGTGCATAACTCTGTAATTAACACTCTCCGATAATTAACACATATCAATAAAGAAAGGTATGTTTTAGTTGTTGTAGGAAAACATATGTTTGATTTCAGGCCAATGGGCAAAACATTTCTGCAATTATTTCCAGTGGGCAGCTGCTGTTTTAGCTCAGCTGGTGACAATCTGTGTACAAAAGTTTTAATAACTAGGATAGGCCAACTGTTGGTAAAATGTTTTGTTTTGTTGTCTAAAATAAAAAGAATGCAAAAAAAGTTACACTGCTGCTCAAAGATTACAAAGATTCATCTGAAATCAATCTGTTTATGTTCAGGAATTTTTAATACATATTGAAACTATTTTTATTGAACATGTATTTTATGTATTATCATGAAGATGGCATAAATCATTGAAAATATATATTTTATATGAGATATTTGATTCAGTAATAGAATAATAAAAATGTTATCCTTAATTTCACATGATTTCTAGAAGTTTTAGAAAATTAATTTTAAAAAAAAGGAATCATAAAAAGACTCTAGATTAAAAATTATTTAATTTGAAAGCATACAACCCAGAAACTAATTGCACAGAGAAATTTAATTCTAACTTACAACAGTATAAAAACAACACAAATAGTCATTATTGCCGCTGTAGGTTGTGATTAATATCTGCCAGGCTTTTTTTTTTGGGGGGGTGATTTAAAGACTTTATCTTATTTTATATTCTCAACAATCTTATGAAGGTATTATTAGTATAGTGAAAATATGGAAACATTTAAAAATTCCCAGCAATGAAGGGAATGGTCATTTATAATATTACCACATTAAGGAATCACTGAATCACATATTATACATCACTGAAGTAATGTGTTGGTATTGTCTTAGCATGATAAGTAATATGGAGTCTTAGTCTATTTTGTGTATCTATAAAGGAAATACCTGAGGCTGGGTAATTTATAAAGAAAATCGGTTTATTTGGCCCATAGTTCTGCAGGCTATATAAGAAGCATGGCACCAGCATCTGCTTCTGGTGAGAGCTTAAGGAAGCTTCTCATCAAGGTGGAAGGTGAAGGCGGAGCAGGTGTGTCACATGGTGAGAGAGAGAGCAAGAAAGAGGGAAGCGGAGGTGCCAGGCTTTTTTAAACAATTAGATTTTATAGGAACTAATACAGTAAGAACTCATTTGTTACCAGAAGGATGGCACCAGGCCACTTATGAAGGATCCACCCCCATAATCCAAACACCTCCCATTAGGCCCCACTTCCAACATGGGGATTGAATATCAACATGAGATTTAGAAGGGACAAATATCCAAACTAAATCATATGGCAAATACTTATATAAAACATTATATAAACAAATCAGTATCTAATATTTTACAATCCCTGTTTCAAATTTTATGAAAATTACATTTATACAGAATAAAAGACTGTAAAAAAAAGTTCAAATATTAGTAGCATTATTTCTAAGTCTTACCTTTACAGTATTTCAATAATATAAATATGCATTAGGTATTGTTACAATTAAAATATTATTTAATGTATAAAGTGTTACTAAAAGACCAAACCTAAATAAATATCATTAACATTGCTTTATAATCTACTTCTAGTATTTTTGGGGATGAAAACTACATCCAAATGCAGAAATAAGTCACAGAAATGTCATTGAGTGGGCTTGAATTTAATGCATTGTTGAAGCTCTTTTGAGTATTAAAACAGATATCATCTCCTATCTAATAAATTAAGATTAAAACACATTCCAAATCCTTTAAACATTTAGATGAATAGAATTTTTATTTTTTTATTCATGTTTACATTTATAATTACTTTTTGATTTCAGAATATTATGGGGGTACATATGTTTTAGTTACATGATTTACATTTGTACAGTTTAAGTCAAAGTTATGTGTGTCCATTACCCAGATGAATTTTTATTTTTAATATTAGAGATTCTCTCCTCATGTACAGCAATCTGAATGATGCCTTGCACCTAATAAATACTCAATAATTATTATTAAAGATATATCAGCCATTATATGAGAAGTTAGCTAAATGTTTTAATAATTTCTTTTGCTCAATATGATATCAAAACTGTATTATTTTTAGTTGAGATTCTTAGCAACTAAAAATAAATTTTATTTTTTCTGGTGGCTTCCGATATATAAATAATGACATAGACTCTAAGTGTTTGTTTTCTTATATAATGTAAATGATGTTTTGGAATAATTAAGGACACACAGTGTATAGGAGAACCTTAAAAAACAACGTGGTGGAAAATTTCATAATTTTACTGCTGAGTTGTAAATAGGCAATGAAAGTTTCAATATTTAACAAAGTAATTCTTGTTCATTCTGAATTACTATAAAATGGAGAACCAAATAGGCTATCTAGTTATCAAAAGTCAAAAAAATTACATTTAGGTTAAATGCAAGGATTTTAAAGACATCCCTAGAAAGTTCAGGTATTGAATGCTAATACGATTTTCTATAACTTTTTGAGCTTAGTAAAACATACTGTTCATAAGAACAATAATTTAGACTAAGAAATTATTCATAACTTTTTACTTTTAAAGATGGTTGCTCAAACTTTCTTTCAGTTTGATAATGTGCAAAATTGATTTGACTTTTAAATTTCACTTAATGTGAAGGGTGTATTTACCATTTGGGCCTGAACCATTAGATACTAAAAGCAAAAGAGTCTACAGCAGCAGATGATGTGAGCCTAAGCAGGACAGTTCTGCAAAATTCCAATTATCATTAACTCATCATCATAGGATGCATGTGTATTAAGACAGGATATTTGAAGCTTTTCTATTTGATATAGGTAAAATTAAATACATACCTATAGTGCTTATAAAGTGCAGATAATATCATCATGGAAATAAGTGCAAATAAAATCTCACAGTTTTCTTCATGCTAACTATCTTTAGGGTTAGCAAATGTTACTTCAAACTTTTCTCCTACCCCACTTTTACTGCACAAATTTCTGAGTAAGTAATAGATATTGAGGGAATTACCTGCTATTTATCAACTTATTCTTTATTTCTAAAGCTCTCTCTACCCCCAAACTCAATTTTAAAAGTTATAATTTTGCATTGTGTGCCTATATGTTTTAGTACTGGACTTAAGCAGTCCAATTCAGAAAGCTCACATATATTGACATAAACAAGTATAAATGGATAATTCCTACAAAAATTAAGATAGTGAAAATGATACATTTATTTTTTTCCAGTTTAAGCTTACTGATTATAGAGTTTCTTTAATGTGTAAAAATTGTTTATAGTATTATACAATTCACTGTTGAAAAACATGGGTTTGAACTGTGCAGGTCCACTTATATGTGGATTTTTTTCAATAAATATATTGGACAATTTTTAGGAGATTTGCAGCAATTTGAAAAAATTTACCAATTGTATCACCTAGAAAAATCAAAAAAATTAATAAAAAGATATATCATAAATGCATGGATAATAGTCTATGTGTTAAATCGTTATGTTATCAGTAAGGCTCCTAGTCAACAGTAAACTATTAATAGTTAAGTTTTGAGGGAGTCAAAAGTTATATAGAGATTTTTAACTGTGAGGGAGGGTGATTCCCCTGTTCAAGGGTCAACCGTATATTCATATATTTTTTGATGAAAAACTACCATTAATCCGTGACTTTCCGATTCTTAGTAATTATTTTATCAATTTATTGGAAAATGTAACGTATAGTTTATGTGCAGCTTCTATGCTGTTTTAAAGACCTGTATGGAGAGATGAATATGTTTCTCCCTTGATAATTTCACTAGTCAAAACCTAAAATCAACCAAAAGCCTTTGTGTGCAAACTAGATGAACACTGTTATTTTTTTGTACTAAATTTTGGAGTAAACCTGGCCTTGTCTTATTTAAAAAACCCAAATAAGTTTCATATTCCAACTGCTCCTATAGCCTTAAAAGAACTATTGGACCACTAGAATTATTTAGACTGGTATTTGCCAGATACATATTCTATTATTCCCCAGTTGCATTCAAAGATCTAGAGGAGTCAATAAACTACTTTTAATTCCTGGAGGCAACAGAAACTTCCTTCCAGCTCTTCAACCTTCCCCGTACCTACGTGACTGTCCTGTGCTCTGCTTCCCTGCCCCTTGCTCTTACTCGTCTTCCAAGTCTGGAAAATAGCTCTCTTTTATTTTTAAACTAAATAGTAAACAAAGGAGGCATGATGTCTGTACAGACAATATTTTGTTTGCTTTTCAAGGAAAGGAATGTGTGTGTGGGTGGGTGTGTGTAATTTCAATGATGGGAGCTTTCCTAATAATATGATATAGATGTCTCAGTTCCATGAATACTGTGATTTTTTTTTTTCGTAGACTTAGCTGTGGCCACCAGGATTTGGATAAATATCCAAGGCTCTGTAGAAGTGTCCAAGAAAGCTCAGAACTCATTTTCCAACTAACTGGTCAATCCTACCCAAGGCTCTCAAGGATTTGAACATGGCCTGGGGAAGAAATTGAATAGTGAATGGTAACATTGTTCCTCAGGCAGACGGGGGAAAGGGGCATTTTCTCACAGAAGCAACCACACGTGCAAAGACTTCACTGTATGAGATACGTGTTAGGTTCAGGAAAGTAGAACTAGGGCAATTTCAATGGCGAATAATGTGGAAGGGACTGAGAGCACCCACCAACAGAGGCAACACAGGTGAAAGGGCTGTTAATGCCTCCGTCACAAGGTTGCTGCTAGTAAATAGGAACATATGTGTATGGAGTTTTGCAAATAAGAATGGATTACAAATAACAAATATCATATGGTATTTTAGGTAGAGCTCAATAAAATAGACTGAGTAGAAAATTAAAATATTTGCCAATTTTTCTTCAACATTTATTCATGGAACTATTTGTGCTAATTCTAACTCATTTCAAGCATTTTACTTCTTTTCAAAGGACTATATTTTAATGGGTATCAATTTTTATTTAAAAATTATCACTTCCCTGGTTACAGTCAAATAAATTCATTCATTCCCCCTTCTTTCCTCCGTCCCTTCCTTCCTTCCTTTCTTCTTTCTTTTCTTTCTTTTTTTCTTTCTGTCTTTTCTTTCCTTCTTTCTCTGTCTGTCTCTCGCTCTTTGTCTTTCTCTTTTTTTCTATTTAAAGGCTCAAAGTCATTTTTAGTTTCTTTTCTTGCTCCTTCCTGATCCATGGTAGCTCTTGGTTGTATGTTTTCTTTTTCCTTTGGCATTGTCCTGTGATTGGTTATCATTGCTTCACTCCTGAGTTATTTTAATAGCTCCTTAACTGGTGACCTGCTTCTAGCTTCTTCACTCTTAAATCTTTTTTTTTTTTTTTAAATTGCTGTTTAAAACTCAACACTACTTTTATTATTCTGACTAGTCTTAAAAGAATTTACCATATATTAATGGAATAAGACATAGTGATACCATCAATTGAAAGGAAGCAGTGAAATAATTATTATAACATAATGAGATTATATACTTAGAAATTCTAAATTAACTCATTAAAATTATTTTGTCAACATTAATGAGAACTTCTATTAATGAGTGCTACAAAAATAAGTTAAAAATCAAGAGTTTCACTATATTCACTTAATGAGAACATTTCCATGAGTTTCTGGACTTAATCTAACCATAGAAGCTCCAACCCACTAGGAGGTGTATAAGGAATATCTATCCCTCTCTTTCAGATCCTTAACATTTTGCATTTTGAAGCAATGTGGTCTGTTGGCCTAACAAAGGCTGTTTTTACCCCCAAATCCAAGTGTCTATCCATCATGAAGCCAACAGTATCACTATACTCAATTTTAGAAGAGAGTCTTTGCTTATAGTTTTCTAACTAAAGCTTATTTAGAGTGGTTCTCTCAGAATGAAGGAATTCTTTTTCTTAAGATTTTTCTCATTCTGGCTGGGGACCAGCTATTAAAAAAACGAAGAAAAAAAAGATTTTCTCAGTTTGAACTGACAACTGTTTCTGGCCTAAAAAGGCAGGATTTTGATTTTCAGTTCTACTTATTAAGATTTCAGTAAACTTGGAGCTCACATTATGCCCTAAATAAAACTTTTCCAGAGGCACTTCACAGCAAGCGGAGTCTGCAAAATAATATATGAGTCCCCTAATTTCAGTGTTCTTCCTGTACCAGAAAATAGGGAAATCATCTGTGAAATTATGAACAGATTTTGAATCTGAGTCACAAGACTAAAACTCGGAAATTCTGAAAGAAGACAAATGAGGCCTCCTTCCGTTGTTCCCAAAACAGATTCAAATTTTCACTGAGATAAATAGAATTCTATGGGCAATCCACCAAAATGAACAATTTGTTGGAAAGTCTTCTAGTCCCTGTGAGACACAGGAAAACATTTACAGCCACATATTAACAAGATGTTGACAAAATTTTTGCTAAAGTAATAAATTTATTTGTTCTGATGGTTCTCAATGTCTAAATATTACTTCACATTTGGATAATAAAGTTTCAATGACCTTTTAGAGTCAGTAGAGTCATTTCTACTGGAATTACATTATTTTGTACCTGTGGACTGACCATGTTTGATAATCAGTGGAACTTATTTTCTCTCTGCTCTATAATATAATGAAACTTTAGTCCACATCCTTTTTATAAACAATGTACCATTATAGGTATAATGAGGTTTATTTTGTTTTGAGAAAATAATTATCATATTTTAAAACATTTACATATCCTATACTTGGCATAGGGTAAATTTAGGAAAAGGGAAAAAAAACAGAAAAATAATCTTGTTTTTAAAGATATGTTGTAAAAAGAAAAATACATAGAGAATTTTGAAAGATTACCTTTGATTATGCATTATTACCCCAATGTCGTATACAGAAAATGTTTATTTAATATGACCAAATGTGCAGAATCCACAAAGCTAAATATTTGTATAAATATAGCCATAGAATTTTTCTATGATTTAATCACCCTTTCTATACATTAAGAATAAACATGATTATACAGTTTAAATATTTTGAAAATGATGATGAGTTATCATGAGTGCAGTGTTAAGCAGTTAAAGCAACGTATGTGCTATTTCTTGACCATTTATGGATGCTTCTATGATAACTTTTATAACCAGTTACAGAGGGCTTCAAAATTCACAAAGTGTAAACATGAATATTATCCCATGTGAATGAAAACTATTTTTTGTTCCTCCTTGAATTCTTTCTTTGTACATTTTAGTAGCATAATTTACAATTTAGGAACTTTAGGGGTTTTTTTATTTTTCCTTTAAGACATGGCAATCCTTCCTCTAATGTACTATAATTTTCAATATAAGTCCTCAGGTGGGATTGAATTTGGAATTTTCCTTCTATAAAATGCATTACTGTGGAGTTACTGTACAGTTAAAAATGAGCATTTTCAAAATACATTTCCTGTGAAGGATAACTATGCATACAGTCTCCAGCATCTGGAAGGCTTCTTTTGTGGCTCACATCATCACACTGTGTTCACCCTAAAAAAGGCTGAATGCAGTCAAAATAAGAGAGCATTATGTGGGGGGTTGACAATGCTACCTGCCTCCACTCACTGTGAATAAGGAAGAGTTGGAAAGTACAGTGTCCTTTCAACGTTTCACGGATTTGTAAGATCTGAGGTTTGCTATCTTGTACTGAAATGTGTCTTTGCCTACTATTTGCAATGATGAGGGGCTAATTCCCACAGGCAAGTATATTATAATATTTCATAAGTGTTGCTGACATGTAGTGGAAGAAAATCAAACCAACAACATTTCTAACTTATTTTTCTTCCTTTCATTAATTTTTTTCACATATCTTATTCAATTACTTCTGTTGTTAAGAATGCATATTTCTCCAAATGGAGCAAAGATATTGCTCTCATTTGTGAAAAGGTATAAAGTTTGGATGATTTTAGTTTTAAGGCTGAGATATGACAAGATTAATATGCTTACTCTAATTTGGTGAACTTCTGGATTTCAGATTATATTTTCCAGTTTATTCAAGTCATTGTTACTGTGTATATATAAGTGTATTCTCATATCATTTTAATCAATGTGCATGTGTGCTCATGTACATAGGCTTATTATCTGCTTATTAAATACTTAACCTGTATTTGAGTAGTCAAGATCAGAGATGAATTTAGGGTATTATAAAAAAATAAGAAATCAACATTTTTTGCAGAAAGTTAATACTAATGCAAATGTCAACACATGCTTGACCTGCTCAAAAGAGAATAAAACTCTATTCACTTAGTAGCATCTCGACTTGCGTTGATTTTGTTAGTTGTCATAGAACTGTTCTAAGATATGTGCATGCCTAAGATGTTTTCCAGTGGGTTCATCATGAAATTTATTTTGCTGAGAACAAGGCACAGTTTTTCTATAGTGTGTTGATGCGTAGATCAGGGTTAATCTCTAGGATTCCAAGAAAGAGAAATTTAAGAAACAGATGTGAAAGCATTTAGTAATTGTATAAAGAAGGTCAGAGAGAATTTAAAGACTAAGCCAATGTTTCTAGTTTGAGTAACTAGCTGATTAATTGTGTTGTTTCTTGGAGAATGCGGGCATGGAGATGATTAGCGCAGCTTGAAACGTGTTGATTAAAGCAGCTCGAAATCCAGGTAAATATATCTAGGAGGTCATAATAAAGGTTTGTGGCTCAAAGAAAAGGTCTAGGGTACAAATTTAGGTCTAGGAGTCAGAAACACATGCATGGCAATGGAAATTAGAGGGACTATTGAGAACATGCATGGAGCATTATAGAAAGAGATAGAAAGGCAGCTTTGGACATTTCTTGGTGAAACTGAAAAATCTAAGTTAGCATGGCAGAGAAAGACTCAGAGAAGGCAAATCATTTTATTCTTCCAGAATTAAGTTATTGCGAGAGGGTTAAAAATAACTGGTCAATGAAATGAATAAAAAAATTCATATTTAGATAAATAAAAGGAGTTGCATGTGTTATCAATAGAAAAGACAATTGATGGGTCCTGAAATCTATGTTAGATAATAAAGACAGCACATAAAAGACAAGGAAAAGGTTAGAATAGTCAACAGACTAAAGCTCTTGCTGAGTTCAAAGAAATTCCCATATCTAAATCTGACATCTCCCCACTACTTAATTTTGTCATTTTAAGTCATTTTTTGGTCATTTAAGGTCATTTTCCCTGATATGCTGTCATCATCTATCAAAAACTGAAGTCATCAACTCTCATCCTCCTCCTCTCCATGGCTGTATCAACTAAATACTACTGCTTAATAAATTACTCCAAAGACTAGTTCTTTTAAAACAACACATTTCTTTAGCTCATGATTTTGAAGATCAGCAATTTGGCTGGTACTCAGAAGGGTTATTTTTTCTGTGGGTCTTAAGTGTGCTCACAAATGCATCAGTGGTCAGCTGCTGGTCAGCTTGGTGGCTCTGCCTCTGCAGAGGTATTTTCTGTTGGGACAAGAGGGGCCTCACATGTGCCTCTCTCACCATCCAGTAGGTAACCTGGGCGTGTTCCAAGAATGGCAAGAACAGAAACTGTATGGTTTCTTGAAGCTGATATCTAGAATTGACACAGCATTATTTTTGCCGCTTTATATTGATCAAAGCAAGAGACAGGACAGCCCAGACTCAAGGACTGAGTAGAAAAATCCATGAAAAAAGAAACAATAAGGTACTGTGGACAAAGGGAAAGTAATATATATATATTGAGTCCAGCTCTGCTCCCGAGAGACTAAATAACCTTCAGGTTACACTTAACATGAAATAACAAAGGCAATACTGAATCTCAGGTCTGCTAAGTTCCACCATCATCCTCTCTCCTTTATTAGCCTAACTCACAAAGTAATTGTATTGATCAAGTTCTGTCAATATTTGCCACTATTTGATGAAGGTTCCCAGGGAAACATATGCTAAGTTGTCTTTGGATCATAATATGGACTCAGCTTCCCAGACAATGTGTGAGACCCTCTATGGGAGTCACTGGGTGCAGTCCGTAGCGCATGCTTGGATATAGACTTTGACATACTAAGGGAATTGGCATGAGCTATAATGTCAACTAGGTTTTAGATGTTGGGCAGAAATGTCATTTGCAAGGCTTTTTTTCTACTTTATGCTTATAAAATCAAAGCAGTCTACCTAAATTCACAGAAGAAGGTTGTGATATACACAATAGTGCCCTTCCCACAAAGATATCCACACAATCTATAAATATTTAACTTTACATAGTAAAAGGAATTTTGCAAATGTGATGAAGTTAGGGAGCTTAACGGGGACATTATCCTGGATCGTCTGATTGGGCTCAGTATAATCACAGGCATCTTTAGGAAAGGGGTGCAGAATATGTCAGAGTTAGAAAGCAGAGATGCAGTAGCATAACCAGAGGCTGGAGTGATAGTGCTTGGAAGATGGAGGAAGGGGCTGTGAGCCAGGAATACATGCAGCCTCTAGAAATTGGAACGATTCTCCCCTAAAGCCTCCAGAAAGAATGCAGCCCTGTCAACACCTTGATTTAGACTTTTGACATCCAAAACTATAAAATAATAAATCCGTGTTTTTTAAAGCCACTAGGTTTGTGGCAATTTGTTACCATAACAGTAGGAAGTCAATGCAGAAGTCAAAGTGGAACATGTCTGTGGGGACAAAAGCTGATCCAGACAACAGAACAAAAGAGAGAAAGAAAGACAATCATTAACTAAGTATGGATAAGAACCCGGAGAGGCTGAGCCAGGCATTCTGTACTCAATTTAAAAAATATAGCACGGCAGTGGACATTTTGATGAGTACACACACACATCAAATTTACAGGGATGTCCTAATTTCTTCCTTTGTCATCATTCTGTCATTTCCTTCTGCTCTTTTTTGTTTTAGATTATCTGCTTCATGCTTCAGTTTATCCTGATTTTTTTATTAATCTGTGGGAGCTCAGATGCTATAGTCACAATATCAAGGTTACTACCTGTGTGATTATGAGCAAGAAACTCAAAACTCTCCTTGAGTCTGTTACCATATATATCTAAAAGATCTGTCAAAACCTGTATTATATAATAAGTTGTGGAAATTAATGAGTTATGAGTTAATGAATTAACATCGTGAAACTTCTAGAATAATAACTGTACATGGTAGGGACTATAAAAATATGTACTGTTAATGAGAAATATATTGAGCAGTTTATGCTAACTGTAGATAAGTCAAACTAAGAATCAGAAACGTATTATGCATTTAGTTGGTGGTCATAGACATAGAAAAAGAATTGTTGCAAAATGGAGATAGCATGTTAAAATAGATACTTGAACTTTTTTTTTTAATATTCAGGGCTTGACACATTATATCTAGGTTAAAATGTTAATATAAGTACTTAAGAAGTTAGAGGAAACTTGTGTGGCTTGACGTTGTAAATAATAACTTCTGATATTTATATTCTTATTTTATTCCTAATATCTTGGCATAAATTAATGTTTTAGATACAAACTGTTCCTGAAATTATTCGTATTACCTTTGTTTCAATTAACCTTTAGAACACTAGGCACTTTCTATGTACTGGCAATGGTCTTTTTGTAAAATATGAATGTCTGCTCATGTACTGTCCTGATAGCTGTGCTAAAGTATAATTTTGAAAAATTAAAGTAATGGCTATCATAGAAATATAAAATGGACATAAAGATACCCAAGGATCTCTTTTGCTAATTCCAAATTTGCTTACACTTACATTGCTATTTTCTCAGAAGATTTCTGTGTCCTTAGATTTTTTCTTTCTTCATTCAGAAATCAGTGAACCTCTATTATATTCAAGATAATTCTTACCTATTGTAGATATATAAAATTAATAAATTTGGGGTCCTATCATAAGAATCTCAAAGTCTAGGGCAGTTAGACAGTTATGAAAGAGTTAGTCCCCTTGGAGAACACACAGATTTGACAAGACCTCCCGAGCTTTTCTCCCCCTTAACCTATAAATCTCTAATGCATCAACAGGGTGCATCTAAATAGAATATAGAACTTATTTTTCACATGATATTTTTCACTATGTTCTTCTTTATAAAAAATAAGTTCTTGCCAAAATCTGGATATACTTTTATGATTCACAAAAATTTCAAGGCAAAGACTACTAAATATAAATATAGAAATATAGTTACTAAAATCACTTGCAGCTGTCAAAGCAAAAATTACACCAGAGAAAGCTAAACAGGTAAGGAAGAATCTATTCAAGGCTATTGTTGTAAAAGGGAAGAGAAACCAGACTCAGTCTAAACTCAACTTGGCTAAAGGGAAGGGCTGGAGAGTTTTTAAGAGCTGGGATGGGGAAAGGGGTATTGTAGGCCATCTGTGTTTGATAATTGGTTTTAACCGATGGAAAAGAAGTAAATTTAGTTGTGTCTTCATGACAGGAGATAGTTTTACAACTTCAATCAAGACTCCTGCTGAAGTTAGGTTCCTATCCTCCCACAGAAAGTGGGAGCTAGAGGTTCTGCCTTCCCTGATGATTACATTTCAAAGGGATGGCTCATGAGCCCTTGAGGAAGACAGTCCTGGGTTGTAAAAATGCCAAGAGGCTTTTAAAAAGATTTACATCTCAAAGGGGCAGAGAAAGGATTTATAATTACAAGTTTTCTAAAGTAAATGCTCTAAGAAAGGAGAGGTCAGAAGCCTAGAGTCAGGAAGAAACCTGTCTAAATTTACTCAAGCTGGGGAAACAGTAAGGCCTTCTTGGGCATGACCCAGGGAAATAAGAAAATAAGGATAGCAATGAGTTGTGAATAATAAAGATGATGTGTTTTGCTTTTGGAAAGTATGTGGGGAATAACTTTAAAACTCTTACCCTTGTATTTAAATGTACAGAATTATTCTTGCTGTGATACCATATCCAAGGTGGTAGGTCACTTTTAAGGTTCTGGATAGTAGGTTTATTTAGAGTAAAATTATAATAAAGGGAAATTTATAATTGAGAGTTATTTTTCCACTGGTATGGTCTCATTTAAAACATTAACTTAGCAGAAAAGTAAGATTTATCTTTATTTGATTAAGAAATAGAGAGGGTATTGAAAGCTGCAGAATATGCTTTGATCTATAAAAACAGCTGGATTCTCCAGAGGAAAAAAAAATGCTTTTAAAGATGACAAACAGTAATAGATCTTTTGAACAAAGTCAACATTAAATATAAGACATTAAATATGTAGACATGCACACACACAAACGCACACACACAAACACACACAAACCAGCCCTGATGGTACCATGGTATGGTTAGAAAGAATAGAATAGAAAATTTTCAAAAGGATTTAACTTGGATCTATTCCTGAGACATTAACCACAACATTGGCCAAAGGTGTGAAATCTAAAAGGTTGTCATTGAGTTTAATCAGAGTATATTTGGCTACAGACCAGAAAGCTATATTTAAAAAGAAAAGTGGAGTGCAATGATTTTATTAAATGAATTCAAGATTTTTTTAACTTAGGCTTTAGTATTGAAAAAGCTAAAAATGGCAGGGGGCAGTACGGAGACTTCACTATTTGTGATAGTCATTTTATTTTTTTTTAATTCAACAATGAATATTATCAACTGACTTTGCCAAAGACATAGACTTAGGTGCCCGAGAGGAACCATAGATGAGAAAGACATAGTATTTACTTGCCATTTGTTCATAATCTAGCAGAGAATAATGGTACTAACAACAGGGTAATAGTAACTCAGCAAATATTGTACAGTGATTACATCTATCATTATTTTAGGTGCTAGGCATTTCTAAATAATTTATAACAACCCTATGAGATTGATGATGTAGGCAAGTACCTAGATGTGATAATATAATACAGTATGAGGCCTTAGTTGCCCTTAGAGCTTGAACAACGTGTGCTTGTCGGAGCAGAAGTGGAATGGGTGGTGAGCATACATGGCCGTAAGTTCACATTGCATCTCTGCCCCTTAAACATGGACCTTTTGGGCTTTCACTAGATCTGTGGGCTATTTAGTTTTCACATCAATTGATAATACTGTCTTAGTACATTTGGGTTGCTATAACAAAAATATCATACACTGGGTGTTTAAACAACAAACATTTGTTTCTTACAGTTCTAGAGGCAGAGTAGTCCAAAATCAAGGCCCTCTCCCTGATTTATAAGAGGGCTGTATTTTCACTGTGTCCTCACATGGCAGACAGGGTGAGGGAGCTCTCTGATGTCTCATTTACAAGCTTGCTAATACCCTTCATGAGGACTTCACACTCAAAATCTAATCACCCACACATGCCCCCACTTTTAATGATATCCCCTGGGAGTTAGAATTTCAACATATAAATTTTGGGAGGCACACAAATATTCAAACTAAAACAAATACTAAGCTTGTACTTTTTAAAAATGAATGCTAAATATTGTATAAAACTCCTTCTTTGTAGTTAGCTCTTAATATAACAAGTATTATTATTACATAGATAAGAGGACTATGGAAACATTTATAAAGAAGTTAATAGTCTCTAAAAGATTTCAATGAGAGAAATGACAAAGTTATATGAGAAGGAAGTGTAGCAGGTGATATGTCCTAGAATAGACAAAGTGTGCTAGACACCCATTGTAGAAGGCCTTGAATGTTATCCTTACCATTTTGGGTTCCTTAGATCAGGGGGTGGCAAACAATTACCTGCCTATTGTAGTCCAGCTCCTGAGCTAAGGATGGTTTTCTATTTTTAACTGATTGAAAAAAAATCAAAAGAAGAACTGGTGTGATTCATAAAATTTATATAGAATTTAAATCTCAGGGCCTATAAATAAATTATTATTTGGAAACAACCATTGTTTACACATGACAGAGAACTGTGTGCTGCAAAATCTAATATTTACTATCTTCTGCATTACAGAAAAAGTGTGCGGACCGTCACCTTAGATATAATTCTTTTTTTCTTTTATCCTAAATTTTATCATCTTCAATGACAATAAATTTAGAGAGCCCATTTTATAACTAATATACCAAACTAATATACCAAACACACTGCTTCTCTCTTTCAGTGTCTTTGACATAGTTGTCACTTGAAAGATGACAAAGCATTTTGTAGAGAGCACAGAATCATTCTATGGCTTTGCTTGTTTGGGTCCATAAGACTCTTAATTGATTCCAGCATCATGTTAATCTCACATATTACTAAATATTATGGACTCCAGTGTGAATGGTGTTTTGTTTAAATTTCCAATTACATACACTTTCCAGGTATAAGGAAATGAAACATTCAAATGTTTCAATGCTTCAAACATTGAAATGAATCTATGTAGATATTACTTTTATTTTTTCCTTTTCCTTCTCCTCTTTCTTCAATAGTTTTTTAAAATTGTACAAGTATGGCCCTAGTAATTAAATCTAATAGTTATGGAATATATCACTTATATAGAAATCAATAATAAGAAAGACTAATAAAAATTAAAATTTTATTGCAAAAATATTTTCTTCATATGTTTAACAATCCTATTCATCACATAATTCCTCTCTTTGGAAACTAGTATCTCTGGCTTATTCTGATGTGCTCCAAAAATAATTTTATATGGCAATTCCTTTTGTCTGTAATCTTGATTCATAGCCTTTCATATCAATTCTTTTATTGCTCTATTTCATAATAGCTTTTAGGCAACCAATCATCATGCATAATGCTGTTTCTTAATGACTTTGTAGCATCCAGATGTCTATACTTCATGTTGCTGCCTTTTAGAAACATTTTAAAAAAACAAGTTGCTATAAAATAATTGCATTTGTTTCCACAATAAATTTTAAGTTATTCTTTCATAAGTGAGACAGATTTTTACTTGAATAGAGAAATATTTGGTATCCCTTTTGGTAAAGTTGAAACTTGTACAAATATCTTAAAGGTTGTGGTTTTGCATTCATTTGAAAAGAGTTGGCAAATAGCAGTTTTTAACAAGTTCTATTATATGTAGATACATAATATTTGGATATAAGGATTCCTTATAATTATTCATTTTTATAAGGAACATAAGAACAAACTTAAAAGGTCATTATCCAAACTATTTATGAGTATGCTTAGATTTCTCAGTAAATGTTTTTAGGTAAATAAGTATGTTGTGCTTTATTCTTATAAGTTCTCCAAATAAATGTTGAATTTTATGTGTAGGCCCAAGAAGATTTTAGTGGTTAGGCCAGGTTTCTTAAAAGAGGACTTTTATCAGAATTACCTGATGAGCCTTCTAAAAGTGCATATACCGTGCCTCATCCTGGACCTGCTGTATCAGAATTTTCGTGGAAGGGGCCAAATGTGTTTTACAAAGTTCCCTGTTTGGTTCTGACTCTCTCCTTAACCTGACAAGCATGCCGCCATTAGGCTAGACCCTATCTTAAATAATAAACAAACAAAAAAGGGAGCCTCATAAAAAGTCACCGAATTTGTTGATATAATGCTGTTTATGGCATTGTTCACCATGTGCCCCAACATTTTTATATGAAACCTCACATAAGAATTAAATCTTTCTCTTTTTTCCTGGAGCAATTCTATGAAGTGTTTTGTGGTCAAGAAAAATAATATACCTGACTGTTTCTTTCCCCATCTCCCACTTTGACCATCACAATTCTCTGAGTCAAGGGTATAGTTCAATTTTAAGGCTCTTGTTTCCTGGATATCTGTGTTCTAGATTTTTTTTTCTCCCAAATTCAAGAAAAGTATCCTTAAGAATGTACTGAGACTCTTCTGTTTACCAAAAGAACAGATACTGGGAATAATAGTGATGAACAAAACAATCTGGGCTTACAATCTAGTGGATGAAACAAATATGTTAAATAAACATCTCAGAAAGTCCTCTCTGGTCTAGATATTGTAAACCTATTTTGTTATTAATTTATATATTTTTCTCCTTGAATTATCTAGAGATGAACCATGAAATTTCTTTATGTAATATTAATGTACAAACAGACACACATATATATATAGTGTGTGTATATATATATTTATATGTAAAATATATATGAATATATGTGTGTTATATTTTATGTAAAAAAGTTGTATACATACACCATATACAGTACAGTATGTATTATACATAGTGTAGTGTGCGTGTATATATATATGCTATTTTATAACTAGATTGTTTTATTTATTCTGATCACCATCACATCTTTTGCAGGACGAGTTGGAATATATGTATGCCCACATATGTACACACACACCCATACATACGTACACACACGCACACATATATAGTGAATGAATTTGAATTCAAATTCTCAGCATTACATATTAGATCAGTTTTCTTAATGCTTTTTTTGTTAAATATCAAAATTAAGTAAAGTATGCATTATATGTGATAATATTTCTGTAAAGTTCTTTACAATTTTAAATTTTGTTTTTTTTTTTATATTTCAGCAAATTACGGGGGTACAAATTTTTAGGTTACATATGTGGCCTTTGCGCCACACATTATTAAATGTAAAAAGTACTTTGGGACAGTTGTTTGGTGATGAAACTGAAATTGAGAGTTATAAAAAGCTATTACTTTCTACACATTGGAATAAGAAGCATGTTATTGTCACAACTTCTACATGTTATGCATATGATTCTTTTTTCACAGATGGCACTTTACTAATGCAACATTGAATTGCCCTTACAAACTTTTTAACCCATGTGGTTTAACTTGGTAGCTATTTTTGAGGAAAATGTTAGCATGTTCACCCTCTTGGAAAATTAGATACAAAATAAAGATTCTACAATATAACTGTCAACTGTCTAAAACAAAGAGAGATCAATATACTGTATTTTGATTGAGAAATAATGAAGATACAAATGATGCTTTATTGGGAAGAATTGAGTTTTCTTTCAGATTGGATGACTTCAGTATGGCAATTCTGCCACTGACGCTACATTTTGAGTAGCTGAAAACTCAGGATCTTAATGTAGTCCGCTAAGTCATTGACCTTTTAAGCGAGAAACTCAATGCAAAGTTATATTTTTCTTCCTTTTTAATATGCACCCCTGGGTGGTGCAGTTAAATTACATGGTTGAAGAATATTACATTGATGTCCCTGTTGGAAAGGTTTTAAAATTTGATCAGTTTTCTTTCAAATAATATTCTAAAGACCCACATATGTCTGTCCATGTGACATATAGCAGCAGAGTGGATTAAGTTCGTTCAAAAGCACTTAGCATTGTTTATGAGCCAGAAGAGCAGCGGGGATTTTGATTGACATTATTATTTATTATTTTTGAATCCTGATGGTTCATTTCCATGGCAGAGTCCCCTCTATGTTTATTGACATTCATAAATGAAAAAGCTCTGCTTTTCTGACTATTTAATTGCTAATTTAATTTTCCTAATAACTTGCTTTGCAGGAACTGGATTTTGAAGCCAAAACAAGTTACACACTACGGATAGAAGCTGCGAATAAAGATGCTGACCCTCGCTTTCTAAGCTTGGGGCCATTCAGCGACACAACGACTGTGAAGATAATAGTGGAAGATGTGGATGAGCCCCCCGTGTTTTCGTCACCCTTGTACCCCATGGAGGTGTCGGAAGCCACCCAAGTTGGGAATATCATTGGCACCGTAGCGGCTCATGATCCAGATTCTTCCAACAGCCCTGTGAGGTAAAAGCCCACTGCTCTCCTCTTGTACCAGTTCACATCAATGTGCCTTCATTCACAACTTTGCTTTTATATTAAGATGCCTTTTTATTCATAACACATAAAAATCATTTTATATATGTATCAGGTCACAGCAGCAGAAGTGAAGCAGGATCAGAACAACACAACATTTTACTAATTCAAAAGTGTCATCCAAGGCCATTATTACGTAGCCGTATTTTTAGGCTTCCATTGTTATCTACAAGCCAGGGAGGATATTTCTATTCAACCAATTATCCTGAGCCTCTTTAAGCAAACCATGTTCAAAACTGAAGTGATGCATGTCCTTGCTGCAGGGTAAGTGCGTATGTTAGAAAAATAATTGCATCAACAATTTAAATTAAAGATTAATTTTTAAACAATTTTTTATATTAGTCTAATTAGTATATATTTGTTTAGTTTATTATTTCCACTTATAAAAATAAAATAGTACCTTGTCTATGTATAGAGACTATTAAAAATATTCTTTCAGTAGTCTTGTATCTAGACTAGAAACATTTTTAAAGCCAAATAATCTCTTTAAAACTAACACAATAATGACATGTAAGCATTTCAAAATATGCCAGCATTTCATCTTGCGCTATTTATCTATAATTTATAATCTAATATCTACATGTTTGTTTGTGTGTATGCATGTGTTTGTTTGCGAGTGTAGTCCTTATTTTTCTGAGTCAATATTATAAATAGAATGTACTTGAAAGAAAATGTGCATTGTAATAGATGTCTTAATTTGGGCTCTCAAGACTCTTACTTCACTTTTTAATGTGAAGGTTTGATTTTGGTTACAAAGACTATAATGTAAAAAAAACAATAATTGTGTTATATTCAGATATGGTCAACTTATAAGCTAACCACATACTTTTAGATTTAAATGATCTTTAAGAATAGTAAATGTTTTTGAGCTAACTTTTGAGCTAAGTCTTGACATTGGCTATAGAGTGTCATGAAAAGTATCTATAATTTAGACAATAATTCTTGTTTAAGAAAAACTGATAATGCTCTTTTCTCCCTTAAGTAATACATTGATTTTATATATATATAAATATTTAAAATCTCAATATTTGAAAAATAATCATACATATAGTTAGTTTAGTTAGTGCCTTCCTTTTCTTTCCTTTTGCCTAACATTAAGAGAAACTAGTAAAGAGGTGGTACAGAATAAAAGTTATTTAAGAAATGAAATCATATGCATTATTTCCTTATCTATACAAAAATTTCAGGATATATGGATGACTATAGTATTTTCAATGTGGTGATCATAAAGCATTTCTAAGATTATACTTTTCTGTGTACTAGAATATTTGTAAACCCCAAATGTGCCAGCTAGAATAAGTCACTCCTTCACCCCTCTAATAACTCAGCCTTCATTGTCAAAAATGCTTCCTGACTAGAGCTCAGCCCCACCTACCCAGTCACATTGACTTGGGCAAACTTGAATTAGGTTTTGTTATAGCATTCCATCTCTCATTGAAACGCTTAAGTCTCCTGCCCTCATGAACAGTCAACCATGACACAATTGTGGGCATAGATTAGCTACTGAAGATGGTTTGACTATGCTGAAATCATTTAATTTAATGGGAAGAAAGAAAGACATGCTTTCATGAAGCTGGGGCTATGAAGAAAGAGACACGTTAATATACATTACAATTTAGTACTAAAATGAATGAGGCAAGTGCAGTGGTGTGCTCCTATATTCCCAGCTACTTAGGAGGCTGAGGCAGCAGGATCACTTGACACCAGGAGTTCAAGATTGCAGTGTATAATGATCATACCTGTGAATAGCCACTGAACTGTAGTTTGGTCAACATAGCAAGACTTCATCTCTAAAAATAAATAAAATAAAAAAGGATTTAAGAGCATTTTGATTGATTGCATTGATATTTTTGTCTTGTTCTTATTTTTCCTTTACTTTCTTCCCTTGTGTGTCATACTATTGAAGCCTTCAGAGAAAATATTTCACTTTTTAAAATATTTTGTTTGAAAAATAATAGTATTATAGAATAATCTGTGGAAGAAGGAGGAAGTATAGGCCCAGGTGGGTAGTGTCTTGAGTCAGAGAGATATGAATTGAACTCCAGGACTATTCTCCAAAGCACAGAGATAGAATGGGTCAAAGACTGAACTCGGTTGATTTTAGAGGTCAAGATCTCTGTGGCCTTTATCAGTGAAAGAGTAGTGGGCCAGCATCATATTTTAACCTTGTTTTCATTTTCTCCCCCCCAAAGAAACTTAGGGTTGTCAAGAAAATTTTATTTATTTAAATATATTTGGGGGGTACAAGTGTTTTTGTTTTGTTTTGTTTGTTTTTTTGTTACAAGGCTGAATGGCTTAGTGGAGATTCCCCCTTCTGAATCTCCTAGGTCCATTAAGTCACTTTCTATGACCATGCATACCCATTGCTTAGCTCCCGTTTATAAGAGAGAACATGCAATACTTGTTTTTTTTGTTCCTGGGTACTCCACTTAGATTAATGATCTCCATTTCCATTTGATTTGCTGCAAAAGACATTATTTCATTCTTTTTGATGGCTAATATTACCTTTTGTGTGTTTGTGTGTCTGTATTCTACATTTTCTTTATCCACTCATCAATTGGTGGAAATTTAGGTTCCATATTTTCGTAATTGTGAATTGGGCTATGATAGACATATGGGAGAAGGTGTCTGTTTTATAAAATGACTTCTTTTCCATTGGGTAGATCTCCAGTAGTGGTATTGCTATTAATAGATAGAATGGTAGGACTCCTTTTAGTTCTTTGAGAAATCTCCATACTATTTTCCATAGAGTTTGTACTAATTTATGTTTCCACTAACAGTGTTTAAGCACTCCCTTTTCACCATATGGGAGCCAGCATCTATTGCTTTTTGACTTTTTAGTAATGGTCATTCTGACAGGGGTCATGTGGTGTCTCACTCTGGTGTTGATTTGCATTTCCCTACTGATTAGTGATGTTGAGCATTTTTTCATGTTTGCTGGCCATTTATTTCTCTTCTTTTGAAAAATGTGTGTTAATGTCTTTTGCCTACTTTTTAGTGGGGTTATTTATTTATTTTTATTGCTAATTAGTTTGAGTTACTTATGGATTCTGGATATCAGATGTATAGCTTGTAAATAGTTTCTCCTATTATGTAGGTTATCTGTTTACTCTGTTGACTATATCTTTTGCTGTGCATAAGTTTTTATTTTAATTAAGATCTATTTATCCATTTTTGTTTTTGTTAAATTTATTTTTGGGGTCTTAGTCATGAATTTTTTTCTTAGGCCAATGTCAAGAATAATTTTTCCTAGGTTTTCTTCTAATATTTTTATGGTTTTAAGTCTTACATTTCAGTCTCTACTCCATCTTTAGCCAATTGTGGTATATGATGAGAGATAGGGGTCCAGGTTTATTCTCCTGCATAAGACTATCCAATTTTCCCAGAACCTTTTTTGGAATAGGGTGTGCTTTACCCAATCTATGTTTTTGTATACTTTGTCAAAGATCAGCTGGTTGCAGGAACTTACTTTACTTATGAGTTTTCTATTGTGTTGCATTGGTCCACTCGTCTCTTTGTATACCAGTACCATGTTGTTTTATTTACTCTTTCCTTATAGTATAATTTGAAGTTAGGTGATGAAATGCCTCCAGATTTGATCTTTTTACTTAGGATTTCTGCAAAGATCATTCAGCATCAGGCTGTTTAATTTTCATGCATTTTTATAGTTTTGAGAGTTCCTCTTGGAATTGATTTCTAGTTTTGTTCCACTATGATCTGAGAAGATACATGGTATGATTTCAATTTTTTTTCAAATTTACTGTGACCAATTTTGTGGCCTAATATATGATCTCTCTTGGAAAATGTTCCATGTGCTGATGAGAAGAATGTCAATTCTGCATTTTTGGAGTAGAATGTTATGTAAATATCTCTTAAGTCCGTTTGTTCTGGAGTCCTGTTTAAATTCAGTGTTTCTTTGTTGATTTTCTGCCTTGCTGACCTCTCTATTTCTGACAGTGAAGTGTTGAAATGCCCTATTATTATGTTCCTCTGTATTTCATTTCCAAGCCCCAAGATTGGCCAGAATGTAGCACCATTCTTAGTATTATGTCTCTTTTATACTTTTCCCACCATCCAGGTAGCTTACCCAGACCACTATTTCATGTATACTTTGCTTTCCTCTTTTCCCATATGGAAACTAAAACTGTAGTCAAAGCCAAAGGTAGAAATTAGGTGATATTTGACATTACTTAATTGGAAGAAACAACAAAAACATTTTTTTGTAAAGCAAAAGTGGATAATGGAGGGCAAACACTTTTCTGTCTTGTTATTTTTTTAAGTAATTGTTTATTATTTTATGTACATTTTAGCCCTGAATACTAAATACCAGGCTTTACCTATTAAACTTCACTTCTTTCTCATGCAAAATGGTAAAAACTGCAAGGGCTGTCTAGAGAATTCTAGACTCATTTCTCATGTAAGCATTGGCAGACTAATCAATGACAGAACATACATTTATTAAGAACCTGCTTGGTGCAAGCTACAGGGGGATATGCTGACAGGAAAACAAAGATAAATAAAACATTTTCTCTGACTTCAAGGAACTTACAATCTGGATGAAGTAAAAAGATCCCATGTAAGTTAAGCAATATGAAGGGGGAAAATGCCAGCACTGTATATGACATAGCAAATTGTGATATAAATAATAATCACTCCGAGTTCACCGGCCATGAGACTTCATTTGAAGGAGTGACAGCATAAGTAGGGCTTTGAGGGATGGCAGGGTGGACAAGCCAAAAAAAAACAAATTATGCAAAATATGCTTATGTTTTATTTAGTTATACCCTAAGAGTCTACTGCTAAATTATGAAATCAGAAAATTCGTTTCTGTAGCCCAAAGTCCCTACGCTAAAAGTAGTCAGTGAGTTGAAACATGATATTATTACAAATAAGATCAGATATGAAGATGGGTGAATATAAAATAATACACATCATTTTCAGCATTTCTAATAAATATGGAAATATGTTTACATTTATATTCAAGGATTCTTGGATAATATTTATCCATGGGCTCTTTCGGCCTTTTGGTATTGCATGTCCTCAGATAAAAAGTGATAAAATAATATCAGAAATTACATTATGTAGTGCGACTAGTATGGACACATTTGGGGTGTTTGAATAATTCAGTGTGTATTTTTTAAGTTGCTTGTATACATGTATGTATTTCTGGCAGGTTTCAGTCTGAAATGTTGGTTCTTAGCATGCTCACGGCCGAAAAATGACCAAACACCCCAAAGTAAGGCAAGCATGAAAATGAGGTTTATTGAGGAGAGAAAGATAAAATTATAGAGCAAGAGCAAGATATCAGTTTATAGAGCATGATACACATGCCACAGATGACTTTCAGACCCATTGTCACAGCAAAGGGAGAGCAAAAGGAAAGGGCCAGAAAAGAGGGTGTTAGTTATGGTCTCAGTCTTGTTTCATAGTGCCCAGATAGGGACTTCCTGTGGCTTGGACATCACCATGGAACCACTTTGATTGCACAGTTAAGAGTTGCATGACCTGAGCCTTAACTATGCATGAAGGATGTTCTAGTTCAATTTCTAGACTCTATGATACCCATGCGCCTTGGCCCATGGGCTAGAGAGTCCCTGCATTCCTTTGCAACTGGTGTGCTAAGTTCTGATGCACAGGTTTGTAGGGTGTTCCCTCTTCCCTGAGGTATGGCAGCTGCTGGGGAGAGGATTAGGGTGGGGCAGGACCAAAATGGGGGCCTGAGGCCCACCCTTGTCCTTCTTCCCAGATGAGGCAATTCCACCAGGAAACAACACACGCTTTCATCCGTAGGAGGCCTGGAATCCCTCGCTGTCATTTCTACACACCTAACATTTCTACACATTAAATCTAAATTATTTGTGAACATCTGATTTTTATAAGAAACTTAGCCAGCCAGTAACATACAGAAAAATAGTATTAGAAATAAAACTAATTTGAAAAGTAGCAGAAATCAATTTTGTGAGAAGTACGCTATTTCAAAATGCTACTCATATTAACATAACAACCACTAAAAATGAGAAAAGAAAGTATATGTGTAGGTATGGTGAAAACATAAAATTTGTTTTGTTAGACTAATGTATTAATACTTACTGTTCAGAGATAATTTTCTTGGCTAAGGAATTATTCTTCTCAGGGAACTTTATACACTAGCTAATGCTTCATATGTCAGCTCCAGTTTGTTGCATATCCAGAGGAACTGATAGAAAATAAGTAACCCCTTTAATACTGGATGATCCCAAGACCTTGTCATTAAGGATTGTAATAGCCACCAGGACTGTTCAGGATGGTCTGTCTACTCCTTGGCCTTGCCAAAGTCTCCTGTCTCTTCTTAAGCTAATACATCATTCTCTCTCCATGCCTGCCCTGACTTCCTTCATTATACTCTAGCATAGAAACTTGTTATTTCCTCCTAAATATTTATTAGTTAGGTTGCTATTTTTAAAAATTATTTGTTTATGTATTTCCTGAAATAGAGTGTCACTTGCAGGTGCTCAAGAACAATTGCTGAATATATAAATGAATGAAAGGAAGACATAAGAAAATCATAATAAATCACAAATATCATATATATATAAAATCATATATAACCGTGTGTGTGTATACACGAGACTGTGCTATTTAGAGAGATCTAAGTGGGGATTACAGCTATTAACAAATACACACAACTTATAAGTGTAAGCTGCAGAGTTTATAATTTAGAAATGATAAATATTTGAATTATTGAAAGTTTGGTTACCCATGTTTCTTTCAAACATATAGAAGTTGAAGTTATAACTAGCTCCCTAAATGATTAGTAATTTTTCTATGATGTGAACAGGTTGAAGACACTTAACATGTTAAATGGCTTCTCAATTTTAATATCCTATATTCTAATGCTGGGATCTTTGAGACTATTGATAATTGCAGCAAGTATTTTAGTCATTGACTTAACCCTGTGGGGAATTATAGGAACTCATTTAGACAGATGTATTTCAAATTCAAGCCTTTTTTGCTTTAAAGATCGTACATTCTGCTTTTTCATCAATATGCAAAGATTATCTTACTTATTAACGTAGCGATTCGACAAAACGAACAGTTCAGGGTCTTAGTATTGACTCAACTGATGTATGAGTGTGTGAGTATTGTTATAATCCTCTTATCAGACATTCATGTCAATTATTCTGTTATCATTGGATAAATTTTTACATAACAGTAAATATTTACATATGTATATTGCCTACATAAATGTGTATATGTGTAATATATATGTACATGTATGTAATCCTGTTCTAAGTAAGCACACTCTACCCTGTCTCTCACATTAAATGCAGCTATCAAACCTGGATTGAATGCAGCTATTCAAGACCCTTAAAAGCAAGTATTAGCAGGCAGTCTGGGGAAAAAGATCATTACTAAAATTATCTCAAACCTGTGATGAGTTTACTGTTACTTTCCCTCTATCATTTCCTGGCCTGGAGTAGAAACTAGAACAGTATTAGCAAAATAAATTCAAAGCAAGCTGTAGACAGAAAATAATAACAATAAGGGCAGAAATCAATGTATTTGAAAACAAATAATAATAATTCAGAAATCAATGAAATCAGAAGCTCATTCTTTGAACAAACCGAAACACTAATAAAACTCTGTAAACACTGACAGGAAAAAAAGAGCAGGAACAAATTATAAATATTAGGAACAGAAGAGAAAATATTATTACAGATGATGCAATTATAAAAAAAGAGAATGAGAGAATACAATGGACAAATCTACTGATGTAAGTCTTATAATTTAGATGAAATTTGACAACTTAGATGAAATGGATCATTTTTTAAAAAAAGTATACACTTTCAAAACTCACCTAACATGAAATAGACAACATGAATAATTCTATAATTACTAAATGATTTACATTTGTAGTTAAAAACTTCCTGAAAAAGAAATATCCAAGTTCAGATGGTTTCACCATCATATTTTAAATAATATTTTAAAAATTACCATCAAGTCTACATGATGTTCTCCAGAAAATATGAGAGGAAATACAACATAACTTCTTTATGAATCCAGCATTTTCCTTACTACTGCAACCAGGTAAACATAGTGCAAGAAAAGAAAACTTTAAATCAAGAGCCCTCATGCAAATGTTTTCTACAATATATTAGAAAGTTAAATCAAACAATGTGTAAAAGAATAATGTGCCATGGTAAAGTATGCTTTATCCCAGGAGCATAAGGTTGGTTTAATATTACAAATTAGTTAATAATTCACCATATTAAGAGAATAAAGAAGTAAAATCACATGATCATATCAATTGATATAGAAAAATGTATTAGCTAATGTAACATTAATTTCTGATAAAAACTCTTAGCAAGCTAGGAATAGTACGGAACTTCTTCATCCTGATAAAGGAGATTTAAAGTAAGATAGCTAATATTATGATCAGTGGCGCAAGATACAATGTTTCCCCTCCCCAGTTCAAAAACAAGAAAAAGATATCCATTTCACCATTTATATTCATCATCACATTGGAAGTGCAATAAAGTAAAAAAAAGAAATAAAAGTCATACAGATTGGAAAGGAAGAAATAAAACTGTCCTTGTTTTCAGAAGGCACGATTGTTGTCTACATAGAAAATCCCAAGGAAATGATAATAATAAAAAAAGCTCCTAGAACAATAAGTGATTTACCAAAATAGCAGAATATAAATACAATAAAAACCAATTATCGCTTTATATATTCACATGGAACAATTAGAAACCAACTACATATAGAAACACGGTTTACAATAACTTCAAAAAACAAAATACTTAGGTATAAATCTAACAAAACCTGTACAGGACCTATATGCTAAAAACTATAAAGCCCTAATGAAAGCAATCAGGGAAAGCCAAGCAGAGAAATGCACTATGTTCATGATTTAGAGGACTCAGTGTAGTAAAATTATCAGTTTTCCCCAAATTAGTACATAGATTTAATGAAATCTCAATCAGAATCCCAGCAGTTATTTTTAGAGATATAGAACAAGGTGATGCTAACATTTATATGGAAATACAAAGGATTTAAAATAGCCAAACAATTCTGAAAAGGAAGCATAAAGTTCGAGAAATTAGTTTATCAGATTTCAACACTTATTATGCAGCTACATCAATCAAGACACTGTGGGATTGACAAAGTGGGGTAGTACACATATAAATCAATAGAACATAATAAATACTCTAGAAATAAAACCACATATATATGGTCGATTTACTTTTTACAAAGGTGCAGAGGCGATTTCATGAAAAAGAATGGGCTTTCCAACAAGTGGTATAACAACTGAGCAATCAAATGAAAAAAAATGAACTCTGACCTACACCTTCTATCTTCTACAAAACTTAAAATGGAACAATTATCTAAATATAAAATGCAAAACTATAAATATTTTAAAGAAGAACATAGTAGAAAATACTCATGACCTAGGGTTAGGCAAAAAATTCTTAAACATAGGAAAGTCTTAAATAATAACAAAATCCTTAAAAGAAAAAAGTTGATAGATCGGGCTTCATCAAGATTAAAAACATGTGCTTGTCGTATTTCACCAAAAAGGATATGAGTACGACAAATAATCACTTGAAACTATGGTTCTCATTCTTTGCCATTAGGAAGATGCAGATTAAAAGCACAGTCTGAGAAGATTGTAGAGTAACTGTAATTCTCATATATTTCTGGTGGAAACACAGCAATGCTGAAAAACAGTTCAGCAGTTTCTTACATATTTACCATGTGACTTAGTGATCCCACACCCCAGAGAAGAGAAAATGTGTTGAAATAAAATTTGCACATGAATGCTTATAGTAACTCTGTTTGTCAAAACTGAAATCAACCCAAATATTTTTTAATAGATGAATGAATGAGTAAACAAGCTGTCATATATCCATTTGAGCATTTAAAAAAAAATGGGCACAAAAGTAGAATAAATCTCAGTCATTACAATGAGTGAAAAAAAGTCAGTACCTAAAGGTTACATTCTGTATGGCTCCCTTTAGATGACACTCACAAAAAGATGTAATTATAGTGTTGGCTAGCAGATCAGTGTTTGCCAGGGCTTAGTGGCGGGGAAGGTTGTAACTATGCAGAGATAGCACAAGAAAGTTTTGTGGTGATAGAACAGTTCTGTATCCTGATTTCAGTAGTGGTTGTATAATTCACACATGTGTATTAAAATTCATAGAACAATACACCAAAAAATCAACATTCTTGTTATTTTAATATTAATAAAATACAATTTTAAATTTGTGAATTATCTCCTTTGAGAATTGTTTAAAGGGATGTATAAATCCATTACTTTAGATAGCCTAGCTTTATACTCTGAATCAGGAAAGAACATTGGAAAGACTCTTCAGTGGGCATTCTTCTTAAGTTTAGACCTTAGTTTCAGAAATGGTACAATGAACAGCTTCATAAAACTCATTAATAAGTTCACACTCATTATTTATTCTCTATTGATAAAGCATATTGAAGCTACTGTATAACATATCAACTCTTTGTGCAATGTAATTTTTTTAAAAGCCTACTAGCTTTGGCTGTCCAGTTTTCAAGTTGGCTCATAGTGCCCTACATGAGCAATAGAATATAATGAATTGTTGGTGCATTGTTTCCAAGGCTAGGTCATAAAAATGTCGCAGCCTTCATCTTCTTATATATATTTCTTAATTACTTACTCTGGGGGAAGCTAGCTGTCCTGCCATGAGGACACTCAGAGAGAGTTACTCAGAGCAGCCAACTTGTTAGCACCAACTAGTCATCCATGCCGTGCACATGGCATCCATGTGAACAAGGTACTTTGGAACTGGATCCTCCAATCTCAGTCAAGTCATTGAATGACTGCAGACAGAGCCAGCATTTGACTGCAACCTCCTGAGAGGTCAGGAGTGAAAGCTGCCCTGCAAATGCACCCCCAAATTCCTGTTTCAAAAAATATAAAATATATTAAATGAGTATTTTTTTTAAACCACTAAGTTGGAGGTATTACAATGCAATATGCATATACATAGAAGTGATAACAATATGTGAGGTTACCAAGGCAAATTGATATTGAGAAGATGTTGCTAGCATCAGTAGATTGTAGGTCTTCATCAGGATGAAAAATTGCTGGGGTGGAGGTGGTGAACAGAGAATAAGATGCTTAAAGTAGTTTTCGACAGTAGTGCATATATGAGAACTTACAAGCCAAGGTTATGTTTATAAGAATCTGTGACTGAATTGGGGCAGAGGAACAGAGCATTGGAGAACATAATGGAGAAGCCAATATGTTTGATGGAACATAGGTGTAGTTCAATCAGTTGCTAATTATCATGCCAAAGTGGATGTGTGCTAGTATTTCTGCTTGTTATTTTGTTTACTTAATTATTTATTTTTAAATGATATCTTTTCTTTCACCCAACTAGAAAGACTGTGAGGGGAATTTGAAGATGATTATTAATGAAGGGAGGATAAATTTTGTAGGAGACAAATAATAGTATGAAATAAGAATACAAGTGGAACAGTAATTTTTCACTGATGTTTGAGAGAAAAATACAGATATTTTGAGAAAAGGCTTTTATATGCCACACTATTTGTGCAATTTTAGGAATTCTACTTTGAAACACGTCTTTAGAACCCTGGTCAAGGCCCCTGAGTAAAAGATACCCAAAAAAAAAAGGGGGTGGGAGTTATTAACCAGTTGGTGTTATCAAAACAAAAGATGTTACTAAGTATATGTGAATGAACAAGATGTCCACACGTATGTATTTCATTTTAGAAGGACCTATAACAATGACAGGGCTACAAAATCTATTGTAAATGGTTTTCAGTGGTAAAAATAATAATAATAATATCAATAATACTAATAAATTTGAAGCTATAAGCTATAATGACACATTCAAAGACACTGTGAAGATAACTGTACTATGGTGTTCATTGTGTATTATCTGACAGAAAAGCAAACAGATTAGTGGCATGCAGGTTATACACCATCTATTATGTGGGTAAAGTTTCAACTAAGCCATGTATTTATGTTACTAACATTATAAATTATGAAGTCAGAAGGATTGTATGACTGGTTATGTAATTAATGAAATAATTTTAGTGACTTATAATACAACACAAATGTTGCTTTTTTTAAATGTTCAATTAGGTATTCAATTGACAGAAACACAGACTTGGAGAGATACTTCAATATTGATGCCAACAGTGGAGTTATTACAACTGCCAAATCTTTGGACCGAGAGACAAATGCTATTCATAATATCACAGTCCTTGCAATGGAGAGCCGTAAGTCGTGAGGTTTCAGACCTAATTAGGATGGAAGATAGAGCGGAGAACAGGTTATCATGAGGTTGTAAACTCAACTTGAGTTATATTATTTGCTTATTTGAATTGAACAAAAACTTGAATATCCCAAATTTCTAAGCTTTGACATATATTTACAGTCATTGGCTTTATATACTAATGTTTACAAAATTAATGAAAAGAGATGTCTAAAAAATAATGGGCCTGGATTATCTTCAGAGGGGTTCTTGTTGTTTTCTGGTCATAATTCAGATATCTGGTTTATGCTGATATGGAATTGGTGAAATAGCTTACAATAATTAGTAAATTGATCTCTAACCAAGATACCTAGATTTGAATATTCTGATATTCTTATCCCTGATAAGAAAACTGTTGAAAAAAGAATGCACAATTATGTGCATATATGCATATTATATATTTAATGTATATGCATATATAACATTATATATCTATTTATAATATAAATGTATGTTCATTCATACAAATATGAGCTCAAGCATCAGAGAATATTGAAATTCATGGTTTACTGTTCATTCTTCTTTCAACAATGTTCTTATCAGGGACTAAAAGATACACATATAAATACTACATATATATGTACTCATATACATACATATACATGCATGTGTATATATACACAAATATATCCATATACATAAAAATGTATGTATGTTTGGATCAAATTATCTGTAGCTTCCTTTAAAGAATACAGCATTAGATTCTAGATTACATTTGGGGCTTGGTCATTTTATTATTAGAATTGTGCTTTAGAGAGGCAAACATTTTTGGTTGATTCTAATTGTTTCTAATATATGTTTAAGGATTAAAATGGAAGTGGAAAAACAGCTTATCTATCAGAGCAAATGATAAGACATTTTCTTATTTGTTAGAGAATCCATCTCAAGTAGGAAGAGGCTATGTCGCCATCACTATACTTGACATTAATGACAATGCCCCTGAATTTGCCATGGACTATGAGACCACTGTCTGTGAAAATGCCCAGCCAGGTCAGGTAAGAGTTTTCAGAACACCTTGCTTCTAGTTTGTGATTTCTTTACAAATATCCAAGAGCAGTTGCCTTTGAAATTCTTCCAGCTTTAATATAAAATATAATCAGCTTGTTTCAGCAAAGCTAACACTTTGATGTATAGCATGGACTAATATTAAAGGAACTTTCAAATTTTGGTTTAATTGGGGTGATGAAAATTCCTCGGGAAGAACAGGTAAACACTGTAAAAGCCCTGTTAAATGGCTAAGGGCTTAGACTCCTTTAAGGAGAAATATAGCATATTAAGCTTGATTGCGCTGTTTCCCACGTTACACGGCAGGTTTTAAATGTCTTGAAGTTCTAAGAATTAAGCGTAGTTCAATCTCAGTTTGGTTTGTTCATCCATCGTTTTATTGTCTTGTGATGTTTACTGGGATGTCTAATCAGTTGGTCCAGCTTATTTCTCAGGTTCACAAAGTAAATGCAAACATGAACTTTGAAAAGGGCAGGATCTGTTTTTCATAGCCCTTTTTTAGATTGGGTTTATATTAATACATCTGATCCTTTCCCCCAGCTCATTCAGGAAGGTGGTATTTATTAGAGGTGTAAAATTGCTCTGTCTTGCTGCAGAAAACTTAGCATAGCGCACCAAGAGGCTTTCACGTTTTACGTTTTTCATCCCTAGGTCATCCAGAAAATCAGTGCGGTTGATAAAGATGAGCCATCCAATGGACACCAGTTTTACTTCAGCTTAACAACGGATGCATCAAATAATCACAACTTTTCATTGAAAGATAACAAAGGTAAGGTGTTATTGTCTCTGGTGGAGGCAGCAGGTACCGACGCTCTAAGCAAGTACTTTTTCTCCCTCAAGAATGCTGATTATGGATTTTTTCTTAACAGCAAGGACATTAATTAAAGGGCAATGAGCCCCTCAAGTAATTTTTATCTATGGATTTGCTGTCATGAAGGAGAAGCTGCTATTTAAATCATGTTAGGCCTAAAGCCAAATAGGAGGGAAAGTTAAATCTCTCTCTTTTCTTCCAGACACTTGCTTCCTTATTTGTATAACAAGTTCATTATCCAAACAATCTAATATGTTGATGGCCAGATAAATGCCTAAATAAGTACTATGATACACTACATAGATACAACATGAAATATTAAAAAAACAAGTACTTCACACATTTTAACATAACTCAACTTTAACAATATTTTCAATAATATCCATTATTCTTTGTTTTTACATAAACATAAACATAATCCATGCAAATAAGAATAAAACGATGATCTATTCTTGATGCTAAGAAATACAAAATAAAAAATAACAAAATAACTCTCCCATGTGCCTAACCACATTTTCTTGCTGCAAAGGTAAACACTCTTAGCAGTTTCCTAAGTGTCATTATAGAAACATTTTTACAAATACCTATAAGTAGATTCTGGTTTTGTTTAATAATATATATTGACAATTATAAGAACTTTTAAAGAAAGCATGAGAACTTGCTATTATCTAATTTTGAATTTATATATTTCAAAGTGTTTTCATTCAAGATACTTAATTTTAGCAGAAGAAGAGCATTTGAAATTGATATAAAGGGAAAATAGTATTCTTCAACAATGTGGAAAATGTAATTCTTTTTCTGATTTAGATTTATTATCTGAATTTTGTTTCAGGGAAAATAATTATATTTTCATTATAATGAAACATAATAATTTCATTATTATAGACAATTTGCTGGTCAAATACTGGCTTGTCTAAAAAGATTTACTTTCAAAAGATGGATGTTATGAAGACTTTTGCCTGAGGACTCCACCTTCTTTAGTGCACAAAATCCCACTTTGGCCTCAGAAATTCAAAGAGAAAATAATATTTTTTTCCTGATCTCATTCTCCACTTAATGGGAACACTATCTTGTCCCTTTAGTAATATAAAAGGGAGCATATTCTCTATGTGGGTAACCCCAGACTCTGACTTAATCATAGTTGGAAGGGATGGCTCTCAGAACTTGGATTCAGGCCAAACAGACGCTGAGAGGGGAATTTATGACCTTCACAAGGAGAATGTGTCATCATCCAACACCACCATGATTGCTGTGCCGCATGTATGTGAAAAGGTCTGCGTTTATAGGACATCCACAGTGCCACACAACTGAAAATGTGTCTATGTTCAACCCAGAGCTCCCCTGCCTGTACCCTGCAGGAAAACACACAAATAGGGGGAAAGTCAGTTGTCAGGTTGTCTTCCTTCTTAGGGGGCAAATATAGAACATGATGAATTTTATGATATCTTTTCCAAATGAAGGGTTGAAGGGTTTTTTTTTTTTTTTAATCACATCTTCGGCATTTCAGCTTGTACTCCTCAATTCAGAGTGTGTGTGTGTGTGTGTTATTGTGTATCAATCAGGTTAGATTACAAATCAACAAATTTGTAAAACTTTTTGTATCAAATCATAGACACACATATAACATCTGAGTTGGTAGGAGGCAAATGCACAGATCTGTGTGATATTAAGTGTGTAGGGCCATACTCAAGACAATACCTTTCAACAATTCCATGCTTGCCTTTACAGTGAGTAACTTCTCAAATTCATATTTTTTAAATAAAATATTTGTGTATGTAAAAGCCTACCAGATGGAATCTGAAAGTCAGTTTTATTATTATACTTTCTCATCTATAATTGCACGTAATGTATTTTCTGCAGTCTGATGTGAGCTGGCTATTTTATGCTATTTGAGGCAGAATAGATTTCAGCTTGCTCTTTCATTACAGTATTATTAATTCTTTCATGCCATCATTGGATAAATACCTTTTTTGACAGTTTGGAATATATACACATAAGCGCACTGAATAAAACTATGGTCCTGATCTTCCTTCATTTCCTTTATATCTTCATTAATAGCTGTAAGTTTTAAGAATCCTATAAATTATCTAACTGATTAATTAAGATGAGTTAGTTGAAAAATTGCTAACAGGTAAAAAATTTATTTCTGACATAGAAATCACAGTTATTAATATATTGTAGAAACTTATTCATCACTTTTAAAAATTTATAATTACTGTAATTGCTTAGATGATATAGAATATTGAATATAAATTGAACACAAATGACCTGTTTTATCACTGACAAAATGTTTATATACATGCAGTAACTATAAATACTAATATAGAATTTTTTGAAACTATGTAATAATTCCTTTTCTGAATGTCCTTTTCTATGTACTCAATTTAAATAAAGCTAATGTGGTTTATTTTACTTGCTTCTATATTAAGCTTGAAACTTGTCAAAGAAATGATTGAAAATTTTATTTGTGCTATATGATGATACTGCAAAAATATTTAACCTGTTAATTTTTACCATCCTTTCTATAAGTATATGGTTTGAATTTTTTATGTTTATTTTTAAATTTTTAATTATTAGAGTAGTTTTTACAAAGTTGCACTTATGCAATAAGTGATGCATAAACATTTTCATATTTGGTTTTGCTTTATAACTACTTCTTTGGCTATAACTGTGTAGAATAACACAAATTTCTTAAAAATGTATTACACCAGGAATATGTCTCTCTGTCCAAAGGAACTCAAAGGGAATTGTTGAATAAAAAAGATATGCAACTCCAGAGCTTCCCTAATTAAATCAAAGTAAAGAATCAAAGTAAACAGAGTGACTTAACTAAAATTTGGAGAGACAGATTCCATCAGAAATCTTGTGTTACACATTTGCTTTCTTTATCCTAGACAACACAGCCTCAATACTAACCAGGAGAAATGGCTTCAGGAGACAGGAGCAATCAGTTTACTATCTGCCGGTTTTCATTGTGGACAGTGGAACCCCTTCACTTAGCAGCACCAACACCCTCACTATCCGTGTCTGTGACTGTGATGCCGACGGCATAGCCCAGACCTGCAATGCAGAGGCCTACGTCTTACCTGCTGGCCTCAGTACGGGAGCCCTGATTGCAATACTCGCCTGTGTCTTGACATTATTGGGTAGGTAATATTTCCAGGGCTTGCTCTGTGAGAGCAGTCAAAACAATAACAGTGTATTACAACTTTCCTATTTTCTTCTCTATTTCTTTGTAGTACCTTTTGGAGAAAGTGTAAATATTCCACTGGATGCTATTTTACTCACTAGGTAGCACAATTGTTGGCCATACTTTCCAGTGGTATATTTAAAGTATAAGTCAGAAAAAACATATTAATTGCATTTTCAAAATGGCACTGCAGATGAATATTATAGGTTATGCTTAAAACTGATGTTTTTCAATTTTTTAAAATTTAACTTATCCCAGTTCTTAGCTTCAGAATACTCTACAGAGGAGATGCAGTAGACTAGAGAGAACATTTTCCATATTTTTTTGATAATGTGCTTACCTTAGAAAATTATGGCTTTATATTCTATCTTTTTGAGAAAATATTTATGGTAGCTTAAATTATTTGCACATTTTAAAAGACTGCAATTTAAGCAATGCAAACGTTATAATTTCCTAAGTACTAACATATTTGATTGTACTTTTTAATGATTAATTTATTATTTTGTTAAATTAGATTTATATCTCATATTAGAATTGCAGTTTTGTAAGAGATTATACAGCATCCTTTTAAAAACTGGGAGAAATCCAACGTGGACATTACATAATAGGTTTATTCCTTAAGCAACATTTTCCTTCACAATGTAACTTCCCATAACAAGGACAACAAGGTCTTAATATTTCACCTGAGACTATACTTTTGTGTTTGTTTCCTTGGAGTCTAATGGAACTGCTAAACCCATGTATAGCATATTTTTTTAATAACAGCAGCACTTACAATGGCTGTTAGCATTTTATAATGTTTGAAAACTAGATTGGTGGAGTTAGGTAAACCCAGGTTTTATTTCTGCCACCAACATACACTAGTTCTTCATGAGTGGAATGTGAATTCCTCTATAGATGGCTTCTTAACCTAAAAAAGGAAAATAACAAAACTAGCCTCATATGTTTGTTATGATAATTAAATGAGATAGTTCATGTAAATAAGAGTGCCTACTTTCTTGTAAAGATATAATTCATGTAAAAAAGAGTAGCTACCATACAGTGAACATTTAATAAATTTTAAGTGTTATTGAAGAAGCAAAAATTCTAAGCTAGGTCCTAGTAAGCAATACATTGTAAATAGTCTAATAAAAATAGAAATTATTACCTTCAAATCTTTAGTTAAGCAAATAAATCTATAAGCAAATAATTAAACTGCTTTTTTTCAATAGAACTTCATATAGGTGCAGAAACTTTCAGAAATTCACTAGAAATTGCAAATAATTCTCAGTTGACGCCTGATAAGGGACTAGAATAAAGTTTGAAAAAGGTGGAACCGTTGCAAACAACATTTTATTGGTCTACTGGATTCCAAAACATAATAATAAAGAGGCATTAGTAAATTGCATATTTATTTTAAAGTAGCAGAATAACCTACACAAAAAGATAAAAAAAATTCCCTTCATATTTAAATCCTTATTCATTAGCTTAAAATCACAGTTAGAAAAAATAATGAAAGCATAGGTAAATTGTGTGGGGAAAACCATTTAAACTTAAGCTGACAAGTTTATTACACACACCTTAGATGATACTGTATTTTAAAGAGATAAGATAAAATTGTATTACCCAAATTTTCATTATCTTCAATAGTGAATTGACTTTTGCTTTTTAAAGGGTATCTGTCTGATGAAGCTTATTTTACTTTTAGTAAATATTTTCACCTGTGACTTGGGGGTTTCTTGCAACTTAGGTTCCTTGACCATTCTAATTAGTTAAAAATCAATAACTAGTTCTTTCTGAAAGTAAATGAAATAGAATTTTATTAGATTTCATTCTTGTGTATACTATGTATGAATGTGTGTGTAGGTGAGTGTGTGTGTGTGTGTCTATAATGGTTTGAGAGATTTTGTCAAAATTTAGGTAAGTATGACTACTACTCTTTCTATTAAATTTGAACATATTGCTTAAGTAGACAGCAGGTTTGGAATGCCTCTTCCGTGTCTAAGGATCAGGTTGTTATGCCCTATATTCTATTCATTTTTTAAAAGTTGCTGAAAATCTCCAAAAACGACAAGGTAGAGCTACCTGTAACATGACAGAAGGGAATACATTGAAGGTTCCCAGAAGTTTAACGCTGAAAGGCATCCCAGAAATCGACTCTAACCCAAACTTCTACTCTTTACAGAGGGGGAGATTGAGGTACATTTAGGTTCAAGGATTTGCAGGAGTTTATATTAACATAACAAGTTAGTGGCTATGATGGGATAAGATTCTAGGTCTCTTTGTTCTTAATCACCATTTTTGGATTAAACTACAAAGGAAACATGACTTGAAAATATAAAAATTGTTACTCCCATATAGCCCTGAAATTTATGTTATCTGAAGTTGCATTTGTCAGTCTTCCCCTCTATCTGTACTCTCTAATTTTATGATGGACTATTTTCTGATTTCTCTCTAATCCTCACTCTTGTTCTTACTACCCTGTTTTATCTGCACCTGAATTCTCTGAATGAAACAGGTAATCTAAATACTGGAACACGAGCTTTCCTTTATTTACACTGAGTATAGCTTGAATAAGAGACATTATTGCCATATTCAAATTTCATGGTAATCAGTTAAGTGCCTTAATTATTTTTCAGGCAGAAAAATTTCATCAATATATGGCAAGATGCTCTAGTATTCTAAAGGTTGAATAAAAATTATGACCCATCACTGACACCAATGTCTATTTAATTATGCATTTTTATCATAGTTAAATTCATATATGTTGCTATATATTATTTTTCCACCAGGCTAAAAGCACTTTTTAAAGAAAAAAAATACTATGAATAACTGACACATTAAACTATTACTCCACTGTATTTTTCAAAAATAAAGAGAAAGAATTTCAGCTTTGTTTTAAACTATGGTTTTAATATTAAATATTATACATCTATTCTGAGGATTTTATAGCTAGATTCTTTCTGTTCCTCTACACAAAGAAGCTGTTTTCTGCACACTAAAGCTGCCACTGAATTTACTATATTAAGTCTTGTTTTTTTCCTACTTGGACTTTGAGGTCCTGTAGCATTCTTTCCAGCTCTTTGCTCTTCTGACACAATTGGGATTAGTTAGACTGGCCCAGTTTCATAAACTCAGGTTAAATAAGGTGTTTGTAGAAACTCACTGTTCACTACATGAGACTCAAGCTCTCCCAGTGTGTCTGGGATGGTCAGCTTGACGTTTAGCTGTCATGGGTTTTTTTGCTTTTTTTCCCTACCAAGTATACCTTCTAGTACCAGGTACTAAACTATATTTGGTTTCCAGTTACTGTGGCTGCTCATGAGTTTGTTCCACAGGAAAAATACTTTCCTGGTTTTGTAAGTGATAGTGAACATTACTGAAGTAAAAAATGTATATTCAATTGCTGAGAAAAAAATCATAGCACTATGTAAAAAATAGAACCCAGTCATAATCTATAATGATAGAACGTAATTGACATACCAGTCCTGAGATAATAATGGGCAGGCTACAGTTGGCTAATTTATGGTAGCACATGTGTTCCTCTCTCAAACAACTTGAGCACAATAAAAAATAAATTACATTTCATAAGCTCATGCTATGTGCTAGACATTAGCTTAAGTGCTTTACAAACATCATCTAATTCTCATAAATACCTTGGGCAATTATTCTTATACCCACTTTTTATATAAGAAAACTATAACTTAAAGGAAATATGCACAAAGTTCTGGGGTGAAGGACTGTCAGAGTTAGAACCCAAATACAGGCAAGGCTGCCTTCTGAATGTTCTTTATAAGGCATTTTTCCATATGTGTTTTCCAATATGAACGACCTGTGTGTTTGGGGAAAAGGTCTATAGGTCTGTGGGTATTGCAGTCTGGCACTGCCAAATTTGAGGCAGCAGTATCTTTGATCTGTTTCACATAGCAGCTTTATCATTTCTTTGGTTAATTCTGTGTCTAATTTATAGTATCTTCCAATTACTTCCAGACTCGAGAGAACACATTTAGAATTGTATATGTTAAATTTGAGGTTATATTTCAGTATAACCAAAATAAAATTACACAAATTGTCTTTGTGCATAAAACATTTAGAAAAGTTCTAAGTACTTAGGAAAGTTTTTCTATATCTTAACTGAGACTAAAGTGAAACCTTTCTAACTCTCACATTTAAAGGGAAAAAAATTGTGATACTTGTTTTGTGAAAGATAAGATCGATTTTAGTTATAGTAAAACTATTCTCTGTCTTGAAAAATGGAAAGAATTGTCTCCTTTATGCATGATTTCCAAATCTTTGGTTCCCTGTTCTACTGGAGAGCTTAAAATAGAAATCTCAACAGAAATCTCAAATCCTGAACAATTTTCCTACATTCCTGCCTCCTTTCCTGATTTAATTTCTACCTACATGTTTTTTTGAGTGGAATTAGTCAGCCTTCCTTCTTCTCTGTTCCACCCCCCATAGTCAAGTAGTCCCTAAGTACCTTTTTTTTTTTTTTTTTTTTTTTTTGAGAAAGAGTCTTGCTCGGAGGTCCTGGTTAGAGTGCAGTGGTGTCATCATATCTCACTGCAACCTCAAACTCCTGGGCTCAAACGATCCTCCTGCCTCAGCCTCCAGAGTAGCTGGGACTACAGGTATGCACCACCATGCCTGGCTGATTTTTGTATTTTTTGTAGAGATGGGGTCTTGCTCTTGCTCAGGCTGGTCTTGAACTCTTGACCTCAAGCAATTCTCCTTCCTCAGCCCCAAGTATTTTTAATTTTACTTTTTTGGTTCTTGAATCAATTCATTTATCTCCTTGTTTTTGCACCTGATTTTGCCCAGCATCCATCTTTTCCCTCCTCAATTATGGCAACTGTCCTATTCTCTATCAAAGCGAATCCATCAGAATTGCAAAGCAAGCTTTTCAAAATCAAACAGGATGTGACAACCCAGCTTAAAATTAATATTGTCATGACTCCTCGTTGTCTAAGGACTAAAATTACAGACAGTCCATCAGCAGACTGCTCCCTCCCAGTTCAACCTTGTTTCTCTTACAAGGTGTACTTTAGCCAAATTGCATGAGTTGCTTTTTCTCAGACTCATTCTGCTTTGTCTTACTTTTTCTAACCTGCCTTGCTCCTTCTGTCTGGAATATCTCTCCCTGGGATCCATAAGTGGTTTACTCCTGTTGTATGTAAGACTCAACTTGCTTGGCTTCTGAGCCAAGGTTAGGTGCTGTTCCTAAGAGCCTCACCTAAGACACAAGGTGCCTTAGGGCATCTGTCACAGCCGATTTGTCTGCTGCATTAGTTTGTCTCCTTGTCCATCTCCTCCAGTAGACTCTTACTTTGGGGGGCAGGGACTGAGCATTAATTTTATTATATATATATATATATATATATCACACATTAAAATTCTGATCTGACATATACAGGGCATCCCATACATGCATGCTGAATGAGGCATGAATGATTTGAAGGTACTCATTTATGAGAAAGAATATTGGTTTTCATTTTTATCATACATAGGAATATCTCCATTGGATTGTGATTTTTTCATTTCCCAAGATTCTACATTTTTAGGACATTTTTCTGAGATTCAATCTATTTCTTTAATGTCTCAGGAAAATGAATATGACAGAGGTTAAAAGTAATTAAATTGTATTTTCAGTTTAATAGCCATGGAACTATATAAGGGCTCAAGAAAACAAATTAGAATATATGACTAAAAGTAGATATATAAAATATTGCAGAAAGATAGAAAATATTGCAGGAGAGATGTCAAGGATATTAATTATTATCAATTCAGCTAAAATCAATTCAGTTTAAAATTCAGCTAAAATGTTTTAGTTGATATCTAATTTATCTCAATCCTGATTATATCAATTGATATAATTCTGGATTATATCAATTACAAATCTTTATTTATCCTTTGGGAAAATAGGTAGTAGAGTGGGTCCATATGTACAGGTTAAAAGTTTGACTTTTTGTTACTGGGAATCGGTACGTATCTCTGATTCCATAGCAAATAAATCTAGACAAAATGACAAGTTTCTACTCATCCTTGATTTCTACTCATCCTTTAGATCTTTGCTTAGATGTCATTTCCAATGACATTTTTGTCTGATCACAACCAGACTGTGCTAGCACTTCTGTATTTTTCCTATAATTTTACTTTTTAAAACGTAAATTATTTTACTTCTTTGCTTGAAACATTTCAGAAGCATCAAATGTACTTACAAAAAATCCAAATGTTTCTCACGGTCCACAAAGCAAAACACATTCTGCCACCTGCTCACCTCTCTAAGGTATCAGGCTGTTTGATTCTTCATTCCCCAGCAGGGGCCTTTCTTCCCATTATTTTCAAATATACTACCCTTTTCCTAAAACATTCTCCCTATATTCTTTTGCTTGTTAGGCTTAGATTGTCTTTTATGCCCCAGGTTCAGTGTTATCTACTCAGGAAGAACATCTTCACCACTATGATTAAAAGGCACCTTTACATCCACTATTTTACATCATAATATTTATATCTTTTGTAGTACTTATCACAATTTGGGAATATACATATGTTAACCTGCTTTCCTCAAGTATGAAAACACCTTGAGAGTAATGATCATTGTCACGTTCTCTCTCCTTCTCTTTTTAACCAGTATATTCTTAGGGCTGAGCATAGGATACATATAGACAAACATATTTTAAATTAATTAATGAATATTATTTATCACAATCTACTATAAAATTTTCAACCTTTACCACATATTTTAATAAGTGAGGTCAGGGTAAAGATTTTATTTCTTTCTGTTTACCAGTTCCACGATTCAAAGTTTAGCAAGACCCAAAAGAATTGGGCCTGAATTGTATAAGACATTATCATAAAAGTTCACAGTATATAACTTATTATTGAACATAAACAGATAGTACTTACTATGTGTAGCACTATTGAAGTACTTTACGAATATAAACTCACTGAATTTTCATAAAATTATTACGAAGTAGTTCCTATAAATTCATGAACAACCAGAACAATGTGTCACATGGCTAGACTTCAACTCTGCTTAAATCTTTTCTTCTGTATCCATTCAGAAGTAGAGTCCATATGACCAAAAAGATAAATGATGAAACCTCTTAAACTACATAATCTTGTTCTTACTTAGGCAGAAAATATTCTTCCTAATACAGAGATTATCACCATAGTCCCTGAAGAGCAGTTAATACTTATTCTAAGAGGTTAAAATTTATTTTTAATATGTACTCAAGTAGTTAGAAATTAATCTCCTCTCAAGTCATTGAAATGTTAAATTGTCTCACCTTCCAAAACACTTCACATTTCTCATTGCTCTGAGCAAAATTGGGAAATAAGGCAAAATCCATAAGATATTACTATGCTTGATGTGTATTGTATCCATGGGCTGAGATACCCATGGATGCTTTTAGGTTTCACTTTTGCTGAAGACTTGAGCATCAAAAGCAAAAGTATCAGTAGTATGAAATAGGTTTACAATAGAATGTAAGAAATTAATTGATACATATGTGTATCAGTATGGCAAAATTAATTATAATTGTATGAAAGAACTGAGAATCTTGAAATATTCTGCCTACTTAGGCATTGATTTAAATTATTAAATAACTCTTATCCTCTTTAAATCCTCACTTATTCTTATGTTCATCTATTTCTTATACCCCTTTTGCTCTCAATTGGACATTTCTCCCCCTCAATTTTGCTGTTTAACATGTGTAACAGATTTCTCATTTTTTGCCTGCCGCCACCTGTGCACCCCGTCATTCTTCTCCTAACACTCCCTCTCCATTCTCTGCTTTACCCCATTTGGTTCACACTAAGAAGCCTTACTGGATCCCACTTTGTTTCTACTGTAATTACTTTTATTTGGGAGGAGCTATGTGAAAGATTTCAGAAACTAAAGTTGTATATAAATCTAAAATCATTATTGAATTCTTCCATGTGTCTTAAAAATAACTGACGTTTCTCTCTTTGAGCAAGCAATTGCCACTTGAGCTATTGCTCTTGTCGACCTCGGGTTTTATTTCTCAATTGCCATCTATGAAAGCACCAGCTTACAGTGTTATAGAAAGTGCCAAGGCTTTGAAGGAAGACTGGAGTGGAGTGTGCCTCACCCCTTGTTGCATTTAATTACATTGGCCACCAATAGGTCGTTTCATGCATCTGAGACAACCTTCAGATGGGAAAATAGCTATCCTAGAGAACTGAGGATTTTAAATGATATGTCCTATGCATGGACCTTCATTTCTCACCTTACCACCTTTTCTGTCTCTCGTTTCATCTTCAGTACACATGCCTATCCATATTTGGTACACTTTCTCACTTTCTACTTTGTTTGTTAATTCTGTTCTTTGTTTTTCCTTCTTTAAAGGAAAACACAATATGTGCATGTGTTACATTTATGGAATTTTGAATTAATGTTCTTGGTAGATCAGAAGATAACAGTGAACATCTACAAGTGCCTGAAATTCTGCTAATTCTGCTTATATTATTTCCAAAACTCTTTATCTCTGTAATATACCTTATGAAAATTAAAGTTGCTGATATTATCATACATAGCTAGATCAGTTAGTTACTTGTCCCAATAGCACACAGCTAACACATGGAAAGGTTGAACAAAGCTTTCTTGACACCAAGGCTGAAGTTTCTTCTGCTATGGCATTCTGACATGTACCTTGAAAACTATAAGGCCTTGGAGTGGTGGCAGTGTTAATTCTCAGTAGAAAGAAAGGACAAGACACTTAACAGGCAAGGAAGGTGAGTACCAAACTACTTATGGGAACAGAAAGATAAGCAAGCAATAACTTTTATATCTGCCATTTTGGTAAAGTTTGTTGAAAGCATCTGAATGCAGTAAATAGGAGCAAAAAAGAGAATAGGTATATCTGCCAATGCAATATATAGAAGGTGGCCAGAAAAGCTCAGAAATGTATCTCAATTGCTCAACAGTAGCCCATCCATCTATAAAGTAGAAAGGTTGAGAGATGACCAATAGGCCAAGATCAAATACAAAAGGAAAGGAAAGTGCCACAAAAACAATTGTTTTTACAATGATATCCAATACAATTGTTTTCATCAGTCACATTTCTTTCCATGATGATAAAGGAGATGGCAGACAAATACTTCAGAAAGCATAATTTTTTATTGAAATTAATAAAACGATTAATTCATTTTATTTAAAATTAAGTAAGTACTTTGCTTTTTGGTTTTTCAAAGTAGACTGAGGTGGAGAATGGAGTATATGCCATATCCCTAGTTATTGTATTTAATTATATTGATTTACATTGGTATCTTTCTTTGTCTTCTATTTTTATTTTCAAATGTACTCATAATGCCAAAATAAAGACTTTGCAAGATGCTTTAAATGTAAATATTTCAAGCCCCCTTTTAAAAATATGACAAGAATAATGCACCCCCAAACAATTATCCAATTAGTACATATTCTGGGCTGTTAGATCTTCCAAAAAAAACTTCATGCAATGAAAATTGTTAAATAGTATTATAGTTGTAGATAAACAATTAAAGATTTAACAACTCATTAATTTATGTTTTTGAATTCCAAAATTCAAGAACACCTTTTTTTTTCTCCTCTTTTCAACATAATTCAAAGGGCCATAAAATTTAACATGTTCTGAATTTGGGAACCATTCAGTCACTTGGAAGACAGAGCAGTCTCCTTATCAGCATATACTAAGGGAAAATATACAGGCTATATTGTTGGTTTAAGTCCCCAAAATAGACAGTATAGTTATTCTCCTTTGCCTTCTAATGCAACCACATGCTTTAAAATTTTATTATTAGTTTTGATACAGGAAGAAAAATTCCTAACATTAAAGGTTTATTTCTTAAATCTATCTTTGGCTGATGCTGAAATCTCACAACCTGTGTTCTGACTCTAGGTGTAATGGATAAAGACCAAGTTCAGTATTTTATACATGAAAGTGGAACACAATTTATTATAGAGAAGCTTTTAATCTTTGTCAATGGCCTGACATGCTGGATTTTATTTAACAGTTAAGTCTCATAGACAAGGTCTAGGCATTTCTTCAAAGAACCTGACCAAATGCTGTAATCTATTTCCTTCTGAAATTGCAGTTGTTAAATTAGACACAAAACATTTATGAATGTCACTTTGCCTTTCCAGCAATTAAGGAGTTCAAAAAATCCCTCTGTGTTTCATGGCTTTGAAATTATTGTATTTATTCTGAACTGGCTCTTCAATTTGTTCTATCAAATGCTTTGGAGGTTACGTTAAAGAGGGAGACATCAATTCTGAACAGGTGTGGAAAAGGGTTCCTTGATGTATAAAAGTGTTCTATTTTAAAGCCATTTTAACAATTTTAGCACATCTACTGCTGTGAATTCCCATGTAAGTAGGAGGCCAATTCATTTCTCTTTAAAGGGAAGAAAATCTGTAAGTCAACATCACAGGCCTAATTTCGCCATGAGGAGGCTCAGGTGGTGAGTTTACTGAAACTTTCCCTTTGTTGTCTCATTGTTTCAGTGTTGATCCTCCTCATCGTCACTATGAGAAGACGGAAAAAAGAGCCCCTTATTTTTGACGAAGAGAGGGATATCAGAGAAAACATTGTTAGATATGATGACGAGGGTGGGGGAGAGGAAGACACAGAAGCTTTTGACATGGCTGCGCTGAGAAACCTCAATGTCATCCGAGACACCAAAACCCGGAGAGATGTGACTCCAGAAATTCAGTTCCTGAGTCGACCGACTTTTAAAAGCATCCCAGATAATGTCATTTTTAGGGAATTTATTTGGGAAAGACTGAAAGAAGCCGATGTTGACCCCGGCGCTCCCCCGTACGATTCTTTGCAGACGTACGCGTTTGAGGGCAACGGCTCCGTGGCCGAATCACTCAGCTCTTTAGATTCCATCAGCTCAAACTCTGATCAGAACTACGACTACCTGAGTGACTGGGGACCTCGTTTTAAACGACTTGCAGACATGTATGGAACTGGCCAAGAGAGCCTGTACTCATAGCCTTGACACCATACTTTGAAATGTACTGAAGAAAAAGTAACAGCAAAAAACACACACAAAAAAAAACCAAACAAAAACCCCCCCAACTACTTACAGAAAACAAGAACTCCACTTGCTGGAGAAAAATGATTGTAAATATTTCTTCGTTTTTAACTGTTTAGGTTTCTGCCTTGGTGAAGCATATCTTCATTAGACTTACCCAAGGGACTTCACTGACCACAGACTCTGAGCATTTGAAGGTTTTTTTGATAAAAAGAAATGCTTAGTGGTTTGTGAATAGATAGCAACTCTCATATACCTACAAAGGCACCCAACCTCTATGAGTAAGTAGTGCCCTGTGTTGTCAGTGAGTCAAGGATGCCCTGTACATACCTTTATGGTACTGTCAGTAAGAGGAATAGAACACTATGTGCTATTGAAAAATCCTGGAACTTCTTGCATATAAAAACTTGGGACAAATTTAATTTATGGCAATGCTTTTTAGCTTGCTATATTATAGAATCCAGCAGAATTTTATTGCTGCTGGTTAGCAAAAATATTTTATTTAGCAATATACAAATTCTCAGAAAATCCTCCCTATATGAAAATCCTTCAATAAAAGCCAGTAAAATTTGGCTAAAGGCAACATAAACCCTTGTTTATCTGATAAATTATGAGGTGTTTCAAATAAGAAAAAGATAAAAAAAATTTTAAAGTTGCAATAGTTTTGAGATGCTTGTGTAGGTATGACTTAAAGAAAAAGTTGCTGTCTATTCGTTGATCTTTATTATCTCTTCTGATTTGTACAGGAGAATATCTTTTCTTTTTTATTTGACACATGGTGTTATATTTATTTTGGAGCTCCAATCTCCACTAAATTCAGGTCCATCATACTGCCTCATAGTATTAAACTCATCAGAACATGCTGATTTTTCTCCAGCCTGAGCTACATGAAGGAAATGAAGCATGGAAATGGAGAGATAATAGTAAAGCAATTGAGCCCTGTTGCAGTTCACATCTCAAAGAGGAGCACAGCTACAAGGACATATAAATTGTTCTTCTGAGCCATTAGAATGTCAAAACACTGGAATAAAATATTTGTATTTTAGAAAGACTTCAGAGAGAATTGAGATCTTCTCGATCAAGATTTATTTTTCAAGGTCATGAGTTCTACATGCTCCAAAGACTTTCAAGAATCTGTTCCCTGACCTTTTTTGCTGTAAACATATTGAGTAAAATATTGAATTTTTTTTTATCTTAAACAATATAAAGTGATAAATTTCAAAACCCATATTTCAGTTCTGATGCAAACATGTCCCTCAAGAATTAACCAAGCGATGTATAATTTCTATGTGATTTAGATGTGCCAAAGTGAGAAAGGCAATTGCAAGTAATCATATGTGTTCAAGTTTGAGATGAGCTTCTTAGAGTAAGACTTTCATGACCAAAATAATATTTCTACCTATTATTTTTTCCTAGATTAATACTAGTTTAATGTGCATATATTCAAGTAAGAATGGATTTATTTTTTCCTTCCTTACTCCTTTTCAGAATGATTCATTGTTGGGTTCCTAATAAATTTACAGATAGTAAATTCGTGTTCTAAAAGTGCTTCTTTCTGACAGGCAGAGGCTGAAATAATATGTTGATTACACAAAGAGAAATTACAAAGGATTCTGTAAACTTGCAGCCCAACTTTAGAAATGAAGTATGTAAAAGTGGCCTTCAGCTTCATAAAAATAAATAATTCAATAAATTTGATTATCTGCAAACAGTTCTCTAATTTGAATAAAGTTTGAAGACATTGTTTTATGACTACATAGATATGCTTCTTGCTGTATTAATGTGGATATATAAAAACTCAGTTTTATAACAGAGTACTATTCATGACTTTTAGTCACACATACAAGTTTTTCTAATAAAAAAAAATAGTACACTTACCCAATTCAATAAAATCAGAGTGTGGTGCAGAAATTTTATGGATGTGAAGTCAGGAAGGTGCTGAGAAAACAGTTCGTAATAATCCCCTTGTTGTCTGCAAGAAGATAAAATAGTTTAGTACATTTGGATTATGTTGTCAAAACTGCTGATTGTTGCACATATCACTAAATGAAGGTTTGGATGTATTTTTAAAAAGAAATAGCATATCATTCACCTTGCTTTCTTTCCTTTTAAACTGTATTTATTTTCTCTTTTTAATTTTTTTTTCATATTTGCCAGTAATAGATTAGGAAATAAAAGGCTCTAATTTAAATAATGATTTAAAATGCTTACATAAACCCAATTACTATATATGTGTGGCAGATTATTTCAATGCAGTATTAAAGTTGATTCATTAGTATTTTTAAAAATTGCTTCAGATGGCTAGAAGAATGTTTTTAATGTAGATAGAATTTATATGAAGTACTCTCAGCTTAATTGTAATGATGGTGAATTTGTTGTTGTTTAGTTTTCTTTTTTCCTGAAATCTAATGTTATATTTGATTATCTGATATAATACTTCAGAGATGGGCTTTGTCTTAAAAACAGACATTGGAACAGCGGATTGATAAAATCAGTCTTAAAGCTAGTTAGGAGATTTTTCAAAAAATCATTTAAATAAATATCCATTATCTAATTGCTTAAATTCAGTGTTGTGCTGGAACCAGCTCCCAAAAACCAATTATTGCACATCTCATCCCCACTCCATGTACAGTGATATCGTTTTGGTAGGCTGTTGTCAGTTACGGTGAGAATATGTAGACTACCATGGTAAGCTGCAAATACTACCCTTTTTTATGGAGAAGAAGTTATTAAATGTTTACTAGTATAAAGGAAACTTGCCATTATAAATATAGTATGAATGAATAGAATATCAAATAATGACATCAAAGTAATTTATGCTCTATTCCACTATTCAATATAGATGCAGGTGGTAGTGATTTACTGCTATCAAATCCTTGCAACTATGTGTAGAAAGGGAAATGATACATTTCTTTATGGGAATCAATAAGTTAACAATTTGGAGTACAGATAATAGTTCAGAAAGTCAGTACATTTAAATATATTCCATTTATCCATACAAAGGCACCAATAGAAACGCAGAGTGTACAAAACAATGCCCATTTTAAGCAATTTAATTTTTTGGAAAATTAGCTGAATTTCAGTTGTTACTATGTCAAAGAAATACTCTGAAGCCCATAAGCTGAATTGTTACCATTGCATTATTTTAAATCAGCATACAAATTATGAGAACCAAATCTTATCAAGAAAATGGGCTTTCGCCAGTTACTTGGGAGGCTGAGGCAGGAGAATCACTGGAGCCCAACAGTTGAAGGCTGCAATGAGCTATGATAGCGCCACTGTACCCCAGCCCGAGAGACAGAGCAAGACACTGTCTCTGAAAACAAAAAAAAAGAAAAGAAAAATAATAGAAAGTGAACTTTCAAAAATCAAACCAGGTTATCAATCTCGATTTACAGATTAGTCTCTCCTTTAAAGCAATATTCCAAGATCAGCTACTGACCAAAATCAGGAAGGACGCATTAAAAAAAAAATAGGTAATAATTTGGAGGCAATAAGTAGATCTTTCTAGAAGCAATTACTAGATGGATCAGGTAAACTTTTTCCTTTGCCATGAAGCTCTACTGAGGCTGACTGCAGTTGTAGATGATTACAAGATACATGCAGGAATCAATAGGGTTTAAGTGATGATAGCTGCCTTGTCACTCTGCCCTCTGAGAATGTTTTAAATTATTTTATCTTCATGTGCAATTACATTTACTATATTGGATGATAAGCAAACATAGGCAATTATTTTCATGTAAATGGTATAGCTGTACAAGGTATGAATGACATTTGTGATATGACCCACATGCCCAAAGAAATCCAAATGCAAATAATGTTAGCATTTATATTGAAATATGAAATCTAAAAGAGCTTAAAATAAACTAATTTAAATATATTGCAAGAGGCAAAACATTTATTTAAATATCTTAAAGTTTACACTAGCTATAAATATTAATCTTCAGATTTTCAATTTGACATCTATTGACTCACAAACCGTTTTAACAATAAAGCTAATCATCTTTTAAGTCATCATTTAAGAGTTTTGTTTTGTTGTTTTAGTTAAATTAATACATTAACTGCCATGTGAGTTGTCGTTAACTCAGGCTAGTTTTGATGGCGGGGCCTCGTGATGCATATGTAACTCACACATCTCTTCCCCTTGGGAGCTGGGAGAACTATTTTTCAAGTTGCATGTAACTCACACATAGAAAACAAGAAAAAATAACAAATTTTTCATTAAATTAGAAAGGATCATTTTGTTTTTGAAGTTTTTATTCTATTTTCATAATAAAACACTGTGGTCCCAAGAGAAAAAAACTTCTTTCCAGTGTGGCAGTCAATGCGTTAAGGTGGATGAAAGCTCCAATTCTGGTCAGGAGTGGCTGGAGGCGGGAGGAATGTATATGACAATAGATAAGCCAATGTATTTTAAATGTTTATTTGATCCGGAATATGCAGTTATTTTTTAATTACTGATAATGTACATTGTGTGTATATATGATGGTGTATGAAAGCTTGGCAATGAAAGCTGAACCAATCATGCTAGCTGACTAGGTATAAAGAAAAGAGAAGAAGAAAAGAGTAACAACATTCGCATTTTAAATGTAATGGAAATTGTTTCAGAGGAGTGGGATAAGCCCTTGAGAAAAAGGGGAGATGTCTGAGGCTGTGATTTTGCAGGCACTGTAAGTATCATTCTAGGAGTAATTTTTCAAGCAAAAACAAGACAGGCAGTGTGTGTGACATTCCAACACTTTTTCATTGTTATGCTAACTTTTACTGGCTCAGAATTTAACTGAAAAGGACATGTGTCTGCCTTTGTGTTTATGTGTGTGTGTCACTGGAGACATTGAGAAATATGTCTGAAGCAACCTTAAGAAAAAACATCTAACGTTACATGTTACCTAGCTAATGCCAGCACATTATTGCCACGTGTCAAATGACTGTTAGGCAATAAGACCAGAAAATATGGTACTGACTGAAAGGAGAAATATTTTGTTTGCTGTTACAATCTAATTTAATTTATGTTAAGTAATGGATTGTGGTGGTTAAGGGAAGAACATTCAGCTGAATTATCTGTATAAATTCCACATTTTATTTTTATTGTGTCAATGCAATCTCATTGTAAACACAGAATATAGAGTGTGAGTTATTTTGATGTGGAATGTTACTGGGCTTTGGCCTTTTGAGTATCAGTGTGGTGTACTAGGAATTACCCCTGATCTGTGCTTAGAAAATCTAGGTCAGAAGCTCAGTTCCAGCACAGTTTTGCTGTGCCCTGGATGTTGTTCTAATTCTCTGAACTTTTATATCTTCATGATTAAAATTGAGTTAATGACTATCTTGTCTGTTTCAGAGGCTTGTGGGATGATTAAGTGAGAGTTACTGTGTAAACTGTAAAAATGCTATAAAAATGTAAGGTTTTATTATGGAAAATTATGGAAATTATATAAAAAGGTTGATTATATTTTTTGTTATATGGCAAACACAGATGATTTCTGTTTTGGGAATTATGCATTAAGGAAAAATACATGCAATGAGTATCCTAAATTGGGAAAGAATAATCAAAAAGACAATTGGCATAATTAATTAAAACCACTAAGAAATAATCATAAGTCTGTAAAGGCTGGAGTCTAACTCAACCTAATACAATCATTCATAAGAATTAAGGATATCGTCATGGGTATGGGATTATAAATAAAAAACAAGTCTTTCTTATTCATGATGATTGGAAGATAAAGGCCTTTAGATGATCACAGCCTCATTACAGAGCACAAATACACTGGAATAGGGAAGATTTAAAAGACGATAACGAATGTAATAAGTGAGGAGGTCTTCCAGATATCCAGGGTAGATAAAAAAAGTGAGGTTCTAGGCAATTCAGTAATCCTTTCAGTAATAGTGACATTTGTGTAATTAATACTTTATACACTTCAATGAATTAGAATACAAGGTTATTGACTTAACATGAAAATCATCCTGAATGCAAAGTACTCTTGATGATTCAGAATCGCTTCTAATATCTTACAGTAGCTCTTAGCCTTTTATAAATGAAGCAGCTCTAGGAATCTAAAAAATAATACACACTGTGGATATGATTTTTGTCAGTGATGCTCTACTCATAAGATGAATGTTAATAAGCCCTCTTCTCAACTTAAGCTATTAGTTATCTGGTTATTTGATGCTCATATAAACAAACAGTATAAACAAATACATTAATAACTTTGTAAATAACGAGAGTGTTGAGATGTGCAATATACTCTCATTCAAAAACATTGACTTTTGCATCTTTATTCCATTAATGAATATAATTATGCTAATGGTTGATATTTTTATAAGCAGGAAAAATTATATGATTTACTACTCTAGCTCTTCATATTTTATTTTTGTGAGTGTAAACACTATGTTTTTTGTATATCTAGGTCTAGAATATGTTGTACATTGTATATGACCAGAACTTCAACAGTAATCAACTTTTTAAATTAATAGATCAGAGAACTTTATATAAATTGCATTTTATGTGTAGTAATTTTAAAGGCAAAGAAAGGAAAAGGAAAAATAATACACTTTCTTAAGTTAAATGTATTAACATATAATATATGTTACATATTTGGCTTCAAAATGTGTGTATGCATAGTATGTATGTATAAATATAACTATATATGTATATATAACTGTGTGTGTTATATATTTTTATAACACACATACATATAGATATATATAGATATATAACACACACACACATACAGAGAGAGTGCAAACATGCACTCACACACAATTTGAGGCCAAATGTTAAAGTGAAGTAAATGATTTTTAACATTTTGTTTTTAGTTTTTAAGTAATTATGTCTATCAGATCAAACCTCTACAATTAAATTACATGGATGTACTGGAAAAAAATATTGAACATTTGTAAAAATTCTCTTTAATGCATATCTTATAACTTCTTTCTCAAATTTAGAAATGAACAATTCATGTAAGTAAAACACACAGCATAACTTTCAATGAAACTACTTATAAATTTTCATATTCATGAGATTCCATTATAATTACATTAAAAAGAATTAAGTCCATTTTTTGCAATGGTTTTGCTTACATAAGAGTTACTCAAATAAATAGATACAAAAGAGTCCCCAAAATGCTAATTCAATTGACCACAGAATTGATCCTAAACATCCAGTTCACTTAGGTTTGGAAATGAGACATCGAGCATGAACCTAGAGTCAGAATGTATGCCAGACCCTGAATAGATTATTTCAGTTCAGCTCAAGCACTACCTTTCAGGCAAATAGTCTCCTAAAGTATGAAATATTTGAAATGTTTAGAACAGACACAGGAAATAAAGTACTGTTTCAGAACTACGCAAGTGAAGAGCTGTATACAACGTGTACTACGAACATGAATCAAGTGTTTTCTCAGAGTTACCCTCTCTGCAGATTCATAAACTTTTGACTTAATAGTTGGCTCACAAGTGTAAAGGAAAATCCCAAGAAGCCTTCCATATTTGCCAAAAAAAAAAAAAAGAGGGGAAAGAAAAGGAAAAGGTAAAGGTAAATTTTATGAAGCTGAGCTGTCAACAAACAGGGTCACTGAAGTTGCCCTGGGGGCAGCTGCCGACCCAGAGCGGGGCCTGTGGAAGGCAGCAAGGAACCTACATGAAGCCAAGATCCATGAAGGTGCTAATGTCACACGAGGGCAGTTTCACCCCTGGATCCCACAGATTATTTTAAACCAAATATGAATGAATACTCAAAAATCACCAAACACAAAAGATAAGCCACCAAAGAAAGTGAAATGAAGAAGTGGTGACAATTTACAGAAATCCCCAAGGCTTTCAGGTACTGTAATTATCAGAAACATTAAAACGCAAAGCTATGTACAAAATATTCAAAGAAAGAAAAGATAGAATAACATGCTGAATAATACAGAAATTATCCATGATAGTGTATACTTGCAAAAGAACCAAATAGTATATTTAAAAATAAAAGATATAATCTTTGAAGCTAAAAATACAGTGGAGCGTATATACACTACATTAGACACTGTGCAAGAGGAAACTTGTTAAACTAAAAAAAAAAAAAAGATAGACTGCAAAAAATTACCTAGGCTGCCACATAGACAGAGAAAAAAAGATAATCTGCAAGAACGTAAAGGGCAAGGATAAAATGTGAAGGTCCAATGTGCCTTTAACCATTGTGATCCCTGTTAATCAAAATTTCAGTAGAATTTTCCATTGCTTTATTTGACTCCCATTTTTGAATGGTGGTTTGTGCCCAAGGCTTCCTATGCCATTAACTTTATAGCAAATTGTACTCACTATGAACTACGCAGTTTAATTTATTCAGCTTAATGGTCCACTTAAGAAATATTGTTATAAATATATGAAGCTTCAATTCTAGCAAAAATAAATTGTGTACATTCATCAAAACTTGTGGCATACCTATGAAAAGTGGTCAAGATGCCCATGCAACCTGAATTAAACTCAGATAATTAAATATGGGGTCTGTGTTTTAATTTATCTTTTCTTTCTAGGGTGTCTTTTATGATTTAATCTATGGTAACCGAAAATCAAAAATAAGTCCTAAGTCTAACTTTTTACTTTAATAGAAGGGGAGTTTATTTAGTTTGGACAGAAAAGATATAATGTAATCAGGATATAAGTATATAAATCAAGATTATGGGTTTTTTTTCTATCCAAATACTCTTTCTCTACTCCCTTAGCCCCCCAAATTCCTTCCATCAATATATTCCATAGCTGGAAAATACAGCCATTTGAGGATGGTGTCAATTCTTCAGCTCTCAGGTGGTTATATCAGTCACTAATTCTAATCTATATCACTTCTAGGTGGTCTTAGATATCTTGGTTTATAAATTTCATAAAGACAGCTGAGCTGTGCTTTGCCATTTCACGGTTTGCTATTAAAGGGCGATTTTTTCAGTTCCGGTTCAAAGTAAAGATTGCTGTGTCATGATTTTTTTTTTTTTTTTTTCCTTTTGAGCATCAAAGAAGGATCAGAGGTAAGCATGGTGTCCCTAGGACTTGTTCTCATAAGACATTAACAAAGCCAGGGCTGTATGACAGGCACAGATCCTTTATACTTATAGGCATTTGTTTCCTTCATCAAAGAAAATAATAAATAAATAAAACTTAGTCTCCTATTTCATGGTAGGTAAGTAGAGTATGTATATGCCTATGAGCATATGTAAAGAATCTGAGAAAAGTCTCATTTATATAAGCCTAGAAAAGATTCATATTTCACTTTCTGTAGTCTGAAAACTTATTCTTAATATCTAGACTCCAAAATGAAAACAATTAGTAAAATAATGTGTAAAAATTATTAAAAGATAAGAATATTTTTATTTTTCATATGCATTATTACTTTAATTATGCATAGTTACATCAGGAAAGGCTTAAATCACATAATGCTCCTTAACTGAAATTTAAGAAAATTATTCATATGATGAATATTCCACCATTATTGCACATTCTGAGGACATATATCATTAACAGCATTTCACCCACAAGGAAAGTGAAACTCAAAGAGGTTAAACGAATTGGCCAATGTTCCATAAACATCAAGTGACGGGACAGGACCTTGAACCAAGCTAAGTCCATTCTTTCTTAACACTATTATGATCTCTCATAACTTGAAGCTTAATAACATTATACTATAATTTCACCTGTTGAATGCGTATGTGTTGGCCATCATATAAGTAGGTAAGTATAAGTCATTAAATTTTATTGTTCCTCCAGGTTAATATGTGGTCAAAGAGGAAAAATCCTTAAAAAAGATGATCCTTTAAGCTTTAATGTGTCCTGGTGAGAAAATGTACATAGTATTGAACACACCAACTGAAAAACAAGTGCACCTACCAGAAACAGGCAAGAGGTAGTTCTGTTGTGATAGTTGTCTAATATCTATGTTTGCAACTGAAATCCTCTTGAAGACTATTATATGCAAACAAATAGAAAAAGATGTCTACAGTTCTTAAACCCATTCCAATTGTTAGAGAGAGAGTCACAAAATGTTGGTTGAAAGTAGGATATTTATAGAAAATTGTTATTCAAATTAGCTATAATCCATGTCAAAATCTCTCTCTCTCTTCAATTCCCAAATCCTACCATTAATTCACTACTTTTAGAAGTTATTGAACATCTATTATGGGATTGTCCATACAACAGTGAGTTAGACAGATGTTATTATTAGACACCTATTAGACAGGTTTCTCTGCATGTGGTTCCTGGATTACCTAATGATAGCAATTCTTGAAGTAATGACATTCTTGTTAAGAAAGCCTATTTTTACGAACTTTATACTGTAAGCCAAATTAGAATTTCTGGGATTGGGAAGCTTTGCATTTCAGGACATCCTCTTCTAATCACCAACAGCTACCATAGAAATATGTCAACAGGTGTCTCTGTCAGATTCTCCACCACACATATTAGCAAATAATTTTCTTTATATGTTAATACTAAAACTATCCAAAGATCCGACCGGCCTCTACGTTGAGTAAAGACAGTTTTTATAATGATCAGTGATTTTGAAGCACTTCAAACTGTCTTTTGCAATTTGGCTATCAAAATAAGTACTAATAGTATGGAATATAAACTACTAAATAAGATAAAATCCACGCTGGCATAAGTGAATAAGAAATTACATTAGGGATCATTAAAAGTGCTTCCCTGCAGTAGGATGCCAACCAATAAATATTGAAGGGATAATGAAGCTAGAAAGTCATAAAGGAATATTAAAACTAGTGTGTAATATTTGGTAATGAACATGTTATTTATGTAACACTCAAGGTATTTGTTCACAAGATATTTATTAATTACAGAGGGAACATAATTTCTAGTGTAAAAATTTGGTAGACACTGTCTTAACCAATTAATCAGTTAATTAATTGGTTACAGCAAAAACTGTTGACAAATGCCTCCTAGTATGATATACAGAGATGGACACAATATCGCTTTTGTGTTATTTCTGACAGATATGTAAAACTTGTTTCTAATTAGGAGGACACATAATATAAACCCAAACTGAGCACTGCTATGCAAAATAAGGAGCCTGCATTTTTCAGAATGCCAAGTTCAAAAAATAAAAAGAAAAGCTAGGGAATGTTCCAGATTAAAGGAAAATAAGGAGATATAGAAATGCAATGAAAGTACTTCTACAGTTAGAAGGCATTTTTTCTTCAAATGCTTTTATGAAATTTCAACCTGAAAGTTAATCTACCCTCGGCCAGACCACATAAAGAAGTATCTTTTTTGAATTTAAAAACTAACAGATGGAGCCATTAATTACAGTAGGAATGAAATAGTAGAGATAGCGTTATCTTCGTCCCCAAGGTAAATCAAAATAGATAAGTGGGTAAGACCTAGTAAGAGACTTGCGCGTGGCAGTGCTGATGCACACAGTGCAGGCCTGCAAGAGCAGTAGTTTCTATGGCGATTACCAAAGAGCTGCTAATCACATTCCTTTTCCCCATAGGATAGTACATTTTTGTTGTAAGATTCTAAGATATGTGTTAAAAAGTATGTATATTAAAACAATTGAATATGAGTTGGCAATAGCTAATTTTCCTATAAACCAATTAATTTTTTGTAAAATAAAGGTCTATAAAAGCTTTTATAGACCTTTATATCACTTTTGTCTATGATGCGAATGACATAGAGTATCTGTTTTGGGGTAGATTTGCTTAGCAGAAATCTGTATATTAATTTAAAATCAGAAATTTTATTTAGATAATATTAATTATGAAATTATGGCTGCTATAGCAAACATCATAAAGTATTTTTAAGTGACATATTATCATTTCTTATTAAGAAAATAATAAATGTCCTAATGGCTTAAGCCATTGCTAAGTAATGTTTGATTATTTACAGTGAAAAACTCTTATAACTAATAGACTCAAGAGTACATTAGAAAAACATTTTGCAATTAAATATTTTTTAAAAATTTAATGTATATGCAAACAAAGGGTAAAAATCACAAAGTATACTCTAACAAAATAAAATAAAATGAGGGGGCTTACTTTATCTGCTTTAAAAGCTGGCAAAAAGATAACATATAATTATAATTTTATATGTAATTAATATTATTACTATCTTTAAATATTATTCACTGAAGGAGCTTAAATTATTTCTTAATCCTTATTTAAATTATCAATGTGCATAATGAATTCAATGGCTTTATCTTCCCTTTATTCCTTTTAGATAAAATTTATTAAGATATTCAATTAGAAAATTATCCTTACTCCCTGACAGTATCTAATTCAGAGCAAAACCCTGCTTTCTTGGACTTCTCCCCAAGTCATTTAACACAGCCCTGATAATATGTCTTTTGTAATATCCTCTTACTGAGATGCCCAACAATTCTGCTTTGTATATTCTCCTTTGTTGCAAAGGACAGGTAAACCCAGAATTGCTGGACTGTAGGTCTATTACTAGCAGTCTTTGGCTGTAGGGTGTTGCCAGTGGTTGTACTATAGAGGAGGAAGTAGCTGGAAGAGAATGCAAAGTTAAAGAAGGGTTTTCAAAGATAAAACAATAGTTCAATATTTTTGCTAGCTTTTGCAGGGGGAGACCATTTTGGAAGTAATATCTCTGAGAAGGTGAGAGGGAAGGGATATAGTGCATAAGGACTGGCTTCAAGTAGAAAAAGGGATAGTCCATAAATAGAAATATGAGCAACAATAGGACATATTGATAACAATACAGGTAGCTTGATAAATGTGGTAGTGGGGATCTGTGAAAATTTTCCTCTAATTTTGTTGTTCTTGCCAAACAAAAGAGAAAAGCCATCAACGGAAAGTGAGGAAGGGGAAGAAACCTTAAGGAAACCTAAGGAAAAAAGTGCTATTAGATATCTTGGGGAAGGAAAGAGTGAAAGGACTAGAGAAATGTAGCAGGATCTCTGGCAGCAGGAAGGGCTCAACACTTACTGAACTTAGTGATCACGGCAGGAAATCAACTAAAATTGTTCCTACTTTATGATCCCAACACACTGCATAATGTATTTAAACAAAGATGGGTATTGACCTTCTAAGTCCTGATTTACTATGTTATCAAGCTGTTCACACACACACTCCCCAACATACATCTGAATGTGGAGTTTTCAGACATCATCAGGAGAAACTGCCTGACACCACCACATACAGCCATTAGAGGTAGACTGACTGATTTCCAGGCTACTTATTCTTTGAATGACTCTAGGCAAAAAAATTTGCCTCTCTATATCCATTTTTTTTATCCATGCAGTAGGCATACCAATATAATCTACTTCCTATGGATGCTAAGACCACTAAAAGTATTAACACTTATAAAGTAGTACTTAGAAGAGTAGCAGGCACAGCATTTGCTAAATAAACAAAAGTCTTGCCATACTGAAAACGTTTATCATTTTTTTTCCTGGATTGCTTTAAAAAAATGAAATCACAGGGTGAACCAATAGAAATATCCTATCTGCATGGCCTATTTGCCAACATGATTAGTTCTGGTAGTCATTTAGGAGAGACTTAGATTATGTTTGGCACACATTTTTTTAAGTGTGAATCCATTCACGAATGGAAGCACTCTTTCCACCGTCCCATTCTTGCATCATTTTTTTTTTTTTTGCATTAGGTCTAGAAGAGTATTATAGAAACTTATTCTAAAAGTTGGAGAAACTTTCAGTTCCAATTAAGGGTAATCAATTATTAATACCTTACTAATTTGTCTAATCATTAGGGTGAAAATGCATTGCTGACTACTTGATTTCTTTATTTGTATCAGAGAGAAGGGGTGAGAGAGAGAAAGATCCAAAGACAATATTGTCCAGTAACTCCTTACACCCACTACTACCCCTCACAAAGCCCCTTCAAAAACAGAGTATCTTATTTATCTTATTTTGAATGCATCTGCTTAACTGACACTAATTTTAAAAATTATTGTGAGATAGCAAAGGACAGCCCAAGTGTGAAAATCTAAATTACTATTCATCACTATTCTATTGTTCCAGTCTTAACATTGCATTTTTAATTTGTGAGATATTTGTTTAATTCCTTTTATGCTTATTTTTTTGGTATGGCTGCAGATTTGTAAAACATCAGTCTTCACAGGTTCTAGGAAAAAGTGGATATACCAAGTCTACTGAAGGACAATTCTTTCTTAAATCTATAAAAATTCAAATAATGAAACATTTTTCCCCTTGCTTCTTTTTTTTTTTTTTTTTATTTCAGAATGTTACGAGGTGAGGGGTACAAACGTTTTGGTTACATAATTTGCTTTTGTACAGGTTGAGTCAAAGTTATAAGTGTACTCTTCACCCAGTTAGCGTGCATTGTACCCGTTAGGTGTGAATTTACCCATCCCCTCCTCCACCCTCCCACCTGCTTGATTTCCCTTGAGTTTTACTTCAATATGTTGCACATCAGTGTTGAATAATGAAACATTTAAGAAAAATTCTCTTAGGGATTTTATTGACTCTGGCATTCTAAATATCTACATCTTCTTGAAAGAAATAAAACTCAATAGGTAAGTTTTTGGAGAGAGCAATAACCTAAACTCGTCAAGTTCATCTATTTCAGAAGTAAACATTAAGACAAAGAATGTTGCGTCAGAACTGCCTAGACTCTTCACAGGAAGAGCTGAGATCCACCCAGGAGAAATAAGTTTCTATTAAAATACGACAGGGCATTTAAGTGCACTGATTGTCTATTCTCTTTGGAGATGAGTTCGATCGGAGGTATTAGTGATGGAGTTCTTTTTATTTTAAAAAATGCTTTTCAAAGGTTTTCTTTTGCTTCTCATAGAATTTTACCTTGCTTTATAGGCAATACCCACAAAGAAATAAAAGTTACTGTGTGTGATATTGCATTGCATTTTACATTCAAGGGCATTGTAGGATTTGTGAATAGTATAAAAATTAAAACATTTCTTTTTTTTTCCAAGAACAAATAAAATCTTGAACAGTATCTGTCAGTTTCTACTCTTTCATACCTATTTCCCTGCCAAGGCTAGAGATGATGGTAAAGGTACTCAGAAGACATAATTCAAAACTTTGCAGTACTTACTCATTTTTTGTATGTATAAAGTAAATACAGATTAATTAAATAACTAGATTGAAATATGAGAATAAAAATATTTAATAACTGCAAAACATTTGAGAGTATGTGAGTTGGAAATATTGTCTACAGGAAAAAAATATTTTTTTTAAATTATAGAAAATTGCCTTTCTGAGGTTATAGGAAATATAACCTCAATAAAGAAATAAAAGACAATTTAAGAAATTATTTCAAATATTTAGTATCAAAAATTAGTCTTATTTTTCTAGCCTGCAGATATTGAGACAATGTATTATTTTACTTATGCAAAATAAGAATATGCAAATCACTGGGATTTAGAAAGTTTTTAATGTTTAAAACACAACCAGATTTACCAAGGAAAGAAAAGATGTCAAATATTCACCTTACATATGTATGCATGTATTTTACATTAAACTTGAGTTGGATTTTAAGATTCAGTTCTAACTCAGGTAGCTTGTGGTTCTGTTTATAAGTTGCTCAAAACTTAAAGACTATCCTTGGAAAATTTCACTTCCCATTACTATATCTCAGGGGTAAAATATGTGTATTGATATTTGCAGACCAGTTTCCCCTATAATGTTATGAAACTAGGACACCAAGCAATGAAATATTTTGCAAGGTGAGAAATTATTGTCCCATTGCAGTGTGTTACGGTAATTAAATTATGTATAATTCAGGAAAAATAAAGTAATCTCATACCTCTTTTTACTAAAACTAGCCACATAAGTGCAAAGAGCTTTATGTGAACAATATCTGTTAAAAGGCCCCTAAAGATATCTCACATTTTTTACTTCTAGAAAAGAGATTTTAATCTAAGGCCAACCATGAAATTTGCTTTACTTTATTAAGGATTTTTGATATATGTAGAGGTAAATTTTTGCATATCACACTGAAAAGATATTACACGAATACCTGCTATTCTGGGCACTTCCTTACTTTAATACAAAATAAATTCCTCTAGATTTAAACAAAATAGGTATAGGTGGCTCATTCCTTAAAATTATCAAATCCATTTATGACAAACCTACAGCCAACATCATACTAAATGGGGAAAAACTGAAATCATTCCCACTTCGAACTGGAACTAGACAAGGACGCCCACTTTCCCCTCTCCTATTCAACATAGTGCTCGAAGTCCTAGCGATAGCAATTAGGCAAGACAGTGGTATTAAGGGTATCCAAGTTGGTGCAGACGAGATCAAACTCTCTTCGCTGATGATACGATATTATATCTAGAAAACCCCATGGATTCTTCCAAGAGACTCCTTGATTTGATAAATGAATTTGGTAAAGTCTCAGGTTATAAAATCAATACACACAAATCAGAGGCATTCATATATGCCAAAAATAGTCAAGCCGAAACTCAAATCAAAAAGGCAATACCTTTCACTATAGCCTCCCAAAAAATTAAATGTCTAGGAGTAAATTTAACAAAAGATACGAAAGACTTATACAAGGAGAATTACGAAACACTAAAAAAATAAATTGTAGAAGATGTAAAAAGATGGAAAAATCTGCCTTGTTCATGGATTGGTAGAATCAATATTGTTAAAATGTCTATATTACCTAAAGTGATCTACAGAATAAATGCAATCCCCATCAAAGTACCGTCTTAATTCTTTATTTTTTCAAGTTTGTTTTTAAGCTGTGGTTATGGCTCACTTATTAAGATTTCTGTTCTGTATAAAGTGTATATTGTTTCAAGTAGCATACTTATTATTTTCATGTTCAGCACCAGGATAATAAGCTA